>VZSF01006574.1:599064-661862 GCA_013398295.1 Chionis minor
TAAATCCTGCTCAAGGGTTTTTATTTGGTCTTTCAAGAAAAAAAAAAAAAAAGGAATCAATTTTATTCATGTTTGTTATTGAATTCAGGCATAAAACTCTTCAACCATTTTAGTGCCGTGCCCCAAGGATGCCTAAGGACTTCATTTTTTTTTAATTTTTTTTTCCCCCAAGTCAGACTAGGCAAAGTTAATACTGCATGCGATTAAATATATACCCATGGGGTTAGAGAGACCATGCAGGGGAGCTCTTGGAGCACAGCAGACGGCCAGGGGGTTATAGGGATTCTTTCCTGGGAAGACTGCCGGCATTCAAAGGTGCTGGCACAACAAACTATGCCAGGCTCCCTTGCTGACCTAGATTGCAGATCGGAACGAGGCCATAAATAATACCGGTTTGCAGTCCCAGTTGGTCCCTGTCACAAGACCGCGCTTACAGCTGCCAGACGCAGCCCTCAGGAAACCCAGCGGAGGAATAAAAAGGAGAGATTTCGCAGATTAAACTGACAAGAGCAAGAGGAAACTTCAGAGGACAGCTACCCTCAGCAGGTCCAAGCGAAAAGCAACAAAATGCAGGCGGGAGCGGAGGGAAGAGCCGCGGTGCAACGCGACGCCTGCGACGGCTGCTGAGGCTATTACAAGGAAATACTCTTTTGCCCAGAAGCACTAGGTGCCACGCGGCTGCCAGAGACAGACAAAGTGCATGTGCACTGCACATCGGAGCCCTGCCGTGCTCCAGCACTCCTTCCTGTGACCCGGGGATGGGGACCCCTTCCCGACGGCGTGAGGTGGCTTTTAAGACCTCTGCTCCTTTTCCTTGGTGCCAGCCCAAGCCCCGCCAGCACCCCCTGGGTGTCACTCCTGAACCTGGGCATCGCAGGTGCCGGTCGCAGTGACCGCTTCCGAGGCCACCTGGATTAAACCCACCCCGCTGCCGGCACGACCGCATGCGTAACGCAAGGCAGCTCAACGCTCCTTACCAGTGGGCGCCGCCCGAACTGTTGGCACGCTGCATCGCAGATGTGCCTTAAATCAATCAGGAAAACAGCTTCTGATTTTATGCAAATTAGTGTTTGGGGACTGAAGCAATTTCTAATTTCCAGGCCTTAATTCAGAGGTCATTTCCCCCTCCCCTCCGCCCTCATGCTACTTTGATTTTCTGAAAGGTTATTTGGAAAATAAGCATTGTATATCAGAATACTTCATCCTGCCGGAGAGAAGAAAACCAGCACAGCTTCTGAAACACCCAAATGTCCTTGTCTCTCCTACAACCATCTCCTGCACACACATTTTAATTTTAGTGCATGCAAAAATACAATTGCCAGCCAACCTTTATACAGAAACGCTATGGAATATCATTCTAGAGGGAGTGATGACTAAACCGCATGTTCATCAGCAGCTCCTGAGATCTACTTATTCTATAAATACCCTACATGGAAACCATGCAAACATCTTCTTGGCCCCAGCCCACTGATGAATTCAGTAGATCACTGATACTCATTCCAAAGCTGTTCCAGGAAGCCACAAACCCGAGTCTTAAAATTATTATCATCTACAGACATGCAAGGTTTTTTATTTTGTTGTATTTCTTACGCGGTTATACCCCCTGCCAACCTCTAAATGCAAGCTAATATCTTTAGCAGAAATTAGTTCTCTTGCACAGCTAGAAAGCAGTATCGCAACTGCTGACAGCACTCACACATTACCTCAGTAACCTAAGACACACGTGACAAAAATCACACACTTTTCAAAGTGACCTTAAAAGGCAACATCTGTAGGTATCCCAGACACCACCCTGCTGCCCCCAGAAGGGAGCCACAATTCCACCAGGGTTCCCCAAGCGTGAGGGTCCACACGGACGCTGTGCAGGTGCTCCACAGCTCTCCCAGCACCCTGACTCCCACTCCATGGGCATGAGAAGAGACACCCCCATCTCAGGCATGAGCTGGGGGGCCAGCAGCCCCCTGCCAGGAGGGCTGCCCTCGCCCCGCTGCGGGGGCAGCCTTCCTCTCCCACCGCCCCCTCCCCGGCGCTGGCTCCGGTGCTCCTTTGACCCGGCGCTGAAGCAGTTCAGCTCGCAGAAATCAGCAGGAAACTAATCATTTTCCAGATCCAGACCTGGCTGCCTGCCCAGGAGCAGGAGTGCCAGAGCCAGCACAAAAGAGGAGCCAGGACCATGTGGCTGGGAAAGGAGGAGGAGGAGGAGGAAGGTCCCATGCCGGTTTACATCAGCGTAGGCTGCCAGGGAACCTCATCCTGACACGGTGCTGGCCGGGCACTTGTCCAAAGGAGTCTGGACAAAGTGTCAGCACGTACCTGATCTCGGAGGCAAGGAAGCGCTCTCGGGTTCCTGCACTTAGACATTACACGTAAACACTCTTTGCTAAGACGACGTAATGTCTTGACTTTCCTGTCTTTGCTGAAGCTGCTGCGGCTGCTTTTTGGGGAAGTTTTGACAGCATGGTCCAAGGGCTGCAGTTGTGTATTTCATGCCTGCACTGGCGTTCTCCTCCCCGCTCCTCGTCGCACCTCCCCAGCACCTGCAGAGCGTGGCCAGGGGGATCCCCACAGCAATCCACCGCAGGCTAACCCAGCACAAATAAATACAACTTAGCTTTCAAGCAGATTGCGATCTGGCTCGAGATGGAAAAGCTACGGCCAACACTGCTGGACTGGGAATGGAAGATGGGAATAGGAAAGGGATGAGATCCGCGTGCTTTGCTGCACTTTGGTCCGAGATGAGTCTCAGCTTACTGTGCAGCCGTGCTCTTGAAAATATCACTGGACTTGCAAACGGAACAGTATTTTCTTTACGTAAATTCCATCAAAAAATGCTGCAAAACTAATTTGTTAAAATTATAATACCTGTCAAGATTCATATGACATAAGTATGCATCACTTAAATTTTGCTGAAGATTCCTAGGCACTCTTTCCTGGGGGGAAATTTTCTTTTTTCCTTTGTGTTTTCTAAAAAATAATGTTTAGGTTGGATTTTCCAGCCAGTCCACATAAGCTCTGGTTGATAAAACATATTTGTATTTTTGCCTCTGAAGTCTCTGTGACATTTCAGGTTTGGAGCAGTGATTTCTCCCATGACTTTTCATTAGAAACATGCTCTGATGAAGACCGAGACCTCTATGAGGCTCATTTAGTTGCAGATCTCCTATTTAAAGATGTTTTCTTTCAATAAACAGTACATAGTGATTAGTTCAGGTCTAGTTCGATAAAGTTTCCTTGAGGTCAATGACACTTAATATTCTTCAAAATCTGCCTTAGACTCATAACCAAGCAGAAAATCTCTCATTAACAAACACTTCAAATTCATAAAAATTCTAGCTGTCCTCATTATCAGGGCCTGTTAATTGAAGATGCACACACTAAGGTGATCTGCGGCAGTTCCAAGTGGGGTCATGCCACAGAATGAGGCCACAGAAAATATGAGAAAACATGGGAGGTCACGTGGAGAGATGATGTGGAAAGCAAGGGAAGGAAGCAACCTAGCAATTCTTAGACCTCGTTTGTGGGAGCAAAAATCCCCAATAAATATCACTTGAAAGTATCAGGATTAAGCTACTAGATCAGTTATAGTAAATATACTCTGGTGATATTTAGGATATGACTTACAGTTGGTAGGAAACCAGTTGCAGTTGCACATCTCACTGTTTCTTTGCCCTCTGTGTGCCCTCCCGCCCCGGCACGTGTCTTCCCTAAAAAAAACCCCAAGCAAACTCTGCACCAGCTAAAAAAAGAAACAAACCAACATAAATAACCCTGACTTACTGCTTCTGATTTGGGAGGCACTGGAGGTGGAGGTAGGGAAACATCTGAAGACTTCGTGGTTGCTCCGACAGTTGCAGGCACGGGAAGAGATGTGGTACCACACTTTGATCGGAAAGACCCTCTGTAGTTGTCACATTTGTTCTTCTCACTTAGCGAGCGAGTGAGAGGCTGGTCACCAGCCTTTCCAGACCCTTGGTCCAACCACAGCTCTTCGTAAGGAAGTTCTGGTTTTGTAGGCAGAAACATGGATTCTTCGCTAACTTCGGGAAAAAGGTAATCGCTGCTGCTGTCACCGGACTCCTGGTACTGAAGAGCGTCGTGAGAGAACAGGGCCCACTCGTTACACAAGTCCCTGCAGCCGTGGAGGTTCACTTCACTGTTCCCATGCAAGTTGTTTCCATAGACGCACACTGAAAGCCGGTGGAAGGACTGAGTAAGTTCGTCCCGCGCGTAGCTGAGGGAGTTGGGCACGTGGCTGTGCCCCGTGCATCGGCTCTTCTTCGGGCTCTTGCAGTCTTCATTCCAGTCAGTTTTCACATCTCGCACGGCACGGGAATACTCATCTATGTCAAACTGTTCCTGGCATATATTAAACCAGTGCTGGATGAAGGATTCATGCCACAGCTCCCCCTTCACTAGACTGTCGGGCAGGGTAAATTTCGGAAGCGTCAAGTGCAAGGGAAAATGCATGGGAATAATTTTGTTGCCACGAAGCACGCAACAAACCACCACGGTCTTGGTTTGAATGTTGACAAACTTGTACCTGTGCCCTTCGCGAATAAAATGCAGGTCATAAGGGTTTCTTGGTGTAGGACTCGGCACAGTCACGTTAACGGGCAGCCTGGTTTTTTCTACTATATTGCGAATCGTGTGCTCACCTTCTTGCATCTGCACCTCCAACGGGCTGCGAGTGCTAAACTTGCCCTTACATTGGAAAGGGAGGCTGATGCTTTCGTTGGTCCTGTGGTTCATGCAGATGAGGCAGGGCATTTTGCCTCTGCCTAGCTTACTAATTGAATTAAGTTTCCCGATTTTTTTGAAGATGGTGTTCAGTCGTGACTTCTCCTTAGAAGATTTTGCATAAAGGATTTCTGCTTGCCCCATTAAAGTGAGCTCATCCCCAGTACTAAGGGTAATGTTGTAAACCTCAGTGTCTTCATTGCATTCACCCGAAGCCACCTGCAAAATAATGATAAAAAATTTGGTTTTCCCCCACTGAAGATAATACTTCAAATCATACCAAATTTATTGAGACTGAACTGACAAGACTATACATTGGGAGAAACTAAAATAACTTCATTTAAATGGCTGACTAGTCGAGTGCGAGGTGTTTAACCTGAAGCTCGGCCAAGTAACCGGTTTTTATTGTTCTGCACATTCCTGCATCTTACGTGAGGGGAAACAGCCACCTGCAACTGCCAAAGGTGGCAAGAGAACAAACATAACCGATTTCTGAAGAAAGGACAAATCCACACATCCCACCAACACAAATAGCCACTTGTGTCGTGCAGCTATGACAGAGCATGTCTGGATTCCCTTGGGTATCTTTTCCCTCACCCCGTTGTTTTTGCTGTTTGCTAGAACTTATTTGCCAGGCTCCTGAGGGAAGCAAACTTCTTCTTTCACCATCTTCAGCTCCCTGAGGAGCAGAAGAGGTGATCTCATAGTTATGGATGAAGCATATCCTTTTGATATAATCTCTTCCAGGCTAGGGGGAATGACAGATGACATCTATTCCCTGAAGGAGAAGTCAAGAATATCGGTCTATCCCATATGCCTAACTCCCCCTCTGCCTTGCTCTCCTAGTCATAGACTTCCTTCCTCAATTTTTGATCATAATTGCAATTAAGAGATTAAACAACATATGCACAGCCATGTGTGTGCTTTCCTAGTATGGAAATTGTACTTGAAAGAAAAAGAAGGCAAAACAGATGTCCAAGGCTCATTCGTCCTGAAATTATTTCCTTAAGACTGGAATAATTCTTTATAGGCAAGATTGCTCTGCTTCGTGTTTGAGTGGTTTAACTTGAAAAGCCCCTTTCAGGGACCTAACAACCCACCCAGCTCTTCCTCAGCAGCAGCAGATACCTACTCCTAAAGGAAGGTGCATCGGATAAATGCTACTGGCCATTTGCTACACCATTTTATACAGAAGTATGGAACATACTAAAAAAAATTGCAAATGAAACAAACACTAAAATAGTATATCCCTTCCTCACCTCTGCAACCCCTAAAGACATCACGGAGCTGCGTGAAGTTCAAATTCCAGGCTTCAAATCCAGGTATCATCGCAGAACAGCCATTGCAGGAAGGCAAGGCTGTACTTGCAATCAGTTAATAACTGAGAAGGGCTGTGAATAATGCTTCCTATTGTAAGACGTGATCTGCAATTCACCCGTATTTGTAAAGTTGTGATTATCTTCTGCAAGCCTTTCAGAGCAAAGGCTCGGGCGGCTCAGCCCGAGGTGTGCTGCCTTAGCACTTCAGTCCTGGGGCTTCCGGAGAGGAAGTCGTTCAAGCCCTGAATTATCTAAACAAACACTAATTGGTCTAATCCAGGAAACTACTAGGTTTTATGGTACGTCCTACTCATTCACAGTTCACACCACTGGCCGGACAACATTTTTGAAAGACCGGGACATGAAAGGGAAGCACTCAGGTTTTCTGCTGATAACACCCGCGTGATGCTCGTTGCTGGTTTCTCCTCAAAACCGCCACAGAGCTGCGGCCAGGCGCGCAGCCCTGCCTTCGGTGGCGCCGAGAAGGGCCGAGGGGACACAGGGCTCTGTGCACGTCCCACTCAATCTCCCCCTTCTCTTCTTGAAAGAATTCTGTAAGAATATCGGCTTCTAGCATCGACAAGTCCCAACAAATGGCTTCTTTGGGCAATGTCAGCTATGCTGTCAGAAATTTTCACTCGAGACGGTAAGGTTATAGCTTTTTCTCGCTTCCTGCAGGACACTGGCCGGAGCGAGGGAGGTGTCACCACCTACGGCTGTGGGAGCTGCTGCTTGGCCAGCTCGCAGTTCCCTGGTGATTCACAAACAAACAAGCTACTGTAGAAGGAAACGGTGGGTCAGATGTGAAACCACAGAGGTAACTAATTGGCAAAGCTTCACAACGAAGGTCTCGCGAAGCAGCTGCTTATTAATGGCATCCACTTCAACCAGCCGAATAGCAAATCGATTTTTAGGTTTGACAGGCATGTTTAAAGACAAAATTATTCTCAATTAAAAAACAGGGAAAATATTCTTTTTTTTTTTTTTTTTTTAATATAGTAACAGGATAGTAATAGGTGAAATAAGGCTGAACCTTACTCTGCTGGAAGAAAAGAAAAATCATGCCACGGTTCTAGTTTGGCACTCTGAGAAAAATACTGTTCTGAACTCTTCCTTCCGAACATAAATATAAGGTATCAGCTGCTGTCCAAACGTGTAATAAAAAACTGAAAGAGTGAAATGAAATGTCTAAGACTGCACAACTTTATTCCTACCCACTAAACCTTATTATGGTGAATTAAGGCTGCTGGTACACCTCAGCAGGCTAAGCATATTTTAAAATTCAAGTTCTGAAAGTTGAGAAAGCTAACTCCTCTCTTCTTGTGTAGGTTAATTCCTTCATTAACACGTGATAGTTAACATCTGTAAAGCATACGCGGTAGGTAAATATGTGTTCCAGGACATTAGCAACAAACACATACCATATATAACATATGTATCACATCATATATGTCCCTCAATAGATATCATACCATACATAGCAATTACTCTAAAACCTTCTAAAAACTCATGCACAGATATCTCTAAGTTTTCGTTTCTCAGATACATAGCTAAATGATCTTTACTTTCCCTTGTAGCAATGATCTATGAAAATCAAACTTGCTCCATCTTGTTCACTCAAACATTTCATTTTATCAATGTTCACAAAACTTATAAAAACATCAACAAAAGGCCATGGACTTTAGCATGGGACATCAGGTGAGACCTGTAGAATCCTCCAGGTTGGGCAGGACCCCCAGAGTCATCTAGTCCCACCTGCTCCTCAAAGCAGGTGTAGTTATGGCAGGCTGCTTAGGGCCATGTCCAATCACATGTTTAGTTTCTCCAAAGATGGAAAATCCACGTTTTCTCTGGGCAACCCTCATGTTAAAAATTACTTTTTTTTTATTCTCAGGTTCCAAACTTGCGCCTGTTGCCTCTTGTCCTCCCACCGGGCACCTCAGATGAGTCTGCCTGTCTTCTTCAAGACCTCCCATTAGGTAGGTCTGCACAGCTGAGATCTGCGCTCAGCCCTCTCAACGCTGAATAAACCCAGTTCTCCCTGCCTCTCCTAATACGTAGTTTGCCGCAGCCCCCTGACCATCTTGGCATACTGGGCTCGCTCTCACATGTCAATGTCTTCCTTGTATTAGTGTGCTACTGGAAAAAAGCCATTTCCAAAACCAGAAGCAACACTCCAGCTGTAGCATCACAAGTGCTGAATGATGGGGGATAATCTCCAGCCTCGACCTGCCAGCTACAGTCTTGCTTATACAGCCCAATATGCTGTTGGCCGCCTCTGCCACACCACCACTGCTGTCTACCAGGTGCTCCTCAGGCTTTTTCCACAGAGACCCTTTCTAGCCTGTCCGTCTGTTGCAGGGCTCATTGCGTCCCAGGTGCTGGGCTTTGCACTTGCCTTTATGGAACTTATCAATGCTTATCAATACTTAAAGGAAGGGTGCCGGGAGGAAGGGGCCAGTCTTTTTTCAGTGGTGCCGGTGACAGGACAAGAGGTAAAAGGCACAAACTTAAATATAGGAAGTTCCATCTAAACATGAGGAGGAACTTCTTTCCTTTGAGGGGGGCAGAGGACTGGAACAGGGTGCCCAGAGAGGGGGGGGAGTCTCCGACTCTGGAGACACTCCAAACCTGCCTGGACGCCATCCTGTGCAACCTGCTGTAGGTGGACCTGCTCTGGCAGGGGGGTTGGACTATATGATCTCCAGAGGTCCCTTCCAATCCTTAACATTCTATGATTCTATCATTCTATAAACTTTGCAGGGCTCCCACCAGCCCAGGAATCAGTCAAGCACAGCAGCTCCTCAAAACAGATTTGATTCATGCCAAATACTATGCTTTAAAGACAACATGATCTGGGAGAAAGCGCTTATCAGAAATTATTCCCAAAAGGCAGAATGGGTAACACCACAGCAGACTCAGCTCCCTCTCCCCTCTAAGCTTCCAGCAGTGACCCAACAGGATTTGCACCCTCAAGCACTCCTTCACACCCCCACTGAGAGCTTGCCCTGTGCACTCTCCACTTCCTGCCATGCAGTCCCTGGTGGGGTGTAGCAGAGCCCTGTGCCATTTCAGATGCTTGGACCTGCTAGTGGCATGTCCCAGCCCACGCACGTGACATGGCATATCACTGGTGCACAACAGAGAGAAGACTGCAGCGCGCTATTTCAGAAGGGCAGAGTTAAGATAGTCCTGAACACAGACTGATGCAGAAATAATCACATATTGTGTGTTAAACTGTTAGAATGTCCTCATAATTTTGGAAAACAGGTAACACTACAGAAAGCACCTGAGAAGCCTTCATTCAGCTGCGTAACATACCCAGGAGAGATAACTCCAGTCCTAGTCTGGCTTCACTCTGCCCCACACTTTCAGCTCACTTCCCTCCTCCTGCTTTGCCCACACTCCAGCAATGCTCTTGCCTCCTTTGGGACTTCTGCCAGGTTTGGTTTTGAACCTTCAGGTGTTGAGACCTTGCAACTGGTAGGAAGCCGAGACCAGCTGAACAAATGGGAGGAAGGAAGGTAGGATGCTACATTTCCCTCAAATACCTCTACAGCGATACTGCACCATCATGTTTTAATTTTTTGTGTGTGCCCCATCACATCATCTATTTAAATCAGGAATTCTTCACTGGACAATTGCAGCGCCACAACACGCAGCAGTAACCACCATACCTCCAGTTGCTGTCATTACCTGATAAACACAAAGTCTCCTCCAGTTATTAAACTATTAGCTTGGGAGCATCCTGAAATAACTCCTTCCCCAAACAGGTTTATTGCCATGGTTGCTCTCTCTGTGCTACACATCATCACAACGATGTTTTATGCATTAAAACAATGACTCCTGCAGTTTTACTTCCCCCTGGCCCCTCTTTTGCCCTTCCCAGACAGTTTTCACTTTCTGGTAATAGACGAGAACAATCAGTGCTCCGAGCTCTGTGGAAGAGGCAGCACTTGCCACACTACACTCCAAAGCCATCTAGAAACCACCAGTAGTTGTTCAAACTGAACAACTCCTAGTGCAGGGGACCCACAGAACCAGGACCAACTTCGTGCTGTACTTGCCCTCCACCTCCCTACTGCCAGATGTTGATCCATACATTATGATCGTCCACTATTGATGCCAGGATGCTGACCAGAAAAGTTAATGGCTTACAGACACATTCCAAACCAGCAGTGGGTTAAGTCACTATAACGTTTTCAATTTTAAGACTCCTGCAGTTCAATAACATTCAGAAGCCAATTACATACACTGCAGAAGACAGGCATCAGGAAAGTGATGAATGATTATTTAGGAAACATGTTCTTTTGGGAAAGCTCAAGTATATTGTGTCTCTTCCTTATGGAAAGGTTGTAAAATATAAGTTATATACATGAATTTTCTTTTCTTTTTTTACAGGCCACAAAAAATAGATAAAGATTTTTAAAATATAAAACAAAGAGTCTTCAGAAGAGCTACTAGCAGAAAAAATAAACAAACTTTTTCAGGGAAGTTGACCAAATTCAGTGAGACATTACTCCATTTCTCTTTTATAAATGTTTGTCTCCCAAGACAGAGAATAAGCAAGTAAAACTCTTCATGAGGCAATGCAGCCGGTGGGGGGTCTAGAGCACAAGTCTTATGAGGAGCGGCTGAGGGAACTGGGATTGTTTAGCTTGGAATAGAGGAGGCTGAGGGGAGACCTTATGGCTCTCTACAACTACCTGAAAGGAGGTTGTAGCGAGGTGGGGATAGGTCTCTTCTCCCAAGTAACAAGCAATAGGACCAGAGGGAATGGCCTCAAGTTGTGCCAGGGGAGGTTTAGATTGGATACTAGGAAAAACTTCTTCACAGAACAGGTTATCAAGCGTTGGAACAGGCTGCCCAGGGAAGCAGTAGAATCTCCATCCCTGGAGGTATTTAAAAGACGGGTAGACATGGTGCTGAGGGACATGGTTTAGTGGTGAACTTGGCAGTGTTAGGTTGATGGTTGGACTTGATGATCTTAAAGGTCTCTTCCAACCTAGGTGATTCTATGATTCTATGTGTATTTCCCTCTCAGATGAGAGGGGCTTTACCCTGATTACTACGTTCAAAGCTGGCTTCGGTCATGTTTGAAGATATCTCAAATAAATCAAAGTGTTCCAAAAATGACCCAAAACCCAGCAAGTAATACTGCAGAGCTTTAACACGAAGCAGGATGTCAGGAAGGCCAGCTCACGAAGCCACCGCGAGGTAACGGCGCTCCCTGTCCTAGCTCCTTCCAGAGCAGAATCCCTCCAGCAGGTACATCACTGCCAGCATGAAGCAGCAAGTCTACTTGTCCCTCACTCAAGCTGGACACCAGAGGCTGGAGTAAAGAGGCGGCCGCAGCCCTGCGCTGCCGATGCCAGACACCGAGGTTCCACAGCCTGTGTCTACTGGGGAAAGATGGAAAAGAGAAGAAGAAAAACTTTCTCGGAGCTGAGGCTTGCAGCCTCGTGAAGCCGGCATCAAGCCACAAGGCAATGGCGGGGACTAAAGCTCTAATTCTCAAGGTGAAGCGCTACGAATTGCCTGCAAGTTTGGAGCGAAAAGGTACACACAAACTGATTTCAAGAAAGTAGCTATTGCAGTGTTTAAAAATGCCAGCGTAGGTTACAACCTTCTATATACGTGTGTTTTGGAAACTCAGGGCAAGTTTATCAGAGCCAACAGAACTGCAAGCAAATCAGGGGATCAATTTGGCTTCGCTGTACTGCATGAGGATTCGTCGAAAAAAAGAGAAAAAGCAAAGTTTCCACTGTAGATTTATTTCTGCCAAAATGCACATTGTATGGGCCAACGGGGTTAAACCACTGTGAACAGAGGATTAAAATAAAAACAAAATAAACAAATCAGGCATCAAAAGTTCACATCAGCCAAACAATGCCTTTGATAGGAAAGAAAAGAATAACTATAGGGCTAATTAACTAACCCACCTCTCCATTCTGGAAAGGCTCTGCAAACAGTTTACCAGCCTCTCCAAGGAGAGCAAGTGATTATCTTCAGGACAAAAAATGGTATCTCTGAAGAGCTGAAGGGTCCTGCAACACTAAGTGGGCTGGTTTTTTAGAGTGCAGGAATTCATGGCTTCTTCAATGTTCAATCAAGACAAAATTGCTGCTTTTTAAGAGAACTTTTTGTGAATTGCCCTCAGCACGATGTGGGGTTTTGGTTCCTGGTTTTGTTTCTAAGTCCTAATGCAAATAGCTTCCTGGGTATTTGTACAAATTGCCGCCACCTGTATGGGACCAGAGCATCCGAAACCTACTGCAGAAACCTACTGTTGTTGGTTCAGCAAAAGCTGGGGTAGCTCCACTTTCTTAATATTTTTCTTCCTAGCATGGAGAATAAAAAAATCCTCATCTTTGTAGTGTAACGCTGTTACCTAAGCAAAATTCTCTGCAATTGTGCGCTGAATATTGCATTAACAAAAAAGGTTATCACCTATCTGGTCTGTGAAGGAAAGACAGAATGCCTGCAATTTTCAATTAGGAACAGATTAAATACCTATTGACTGAGTTAAATTTGCTTATTCCCAGAATGTTCTAGATTTCTGTGCCTGTAGACGCTGCTGGCCACCTCAGGTACCTGAGGCAACTGGCCGGGTGTACAAGCACAGGACTGGTGCATACATATGTCCAAAGGAATTACCAGAAGTAGTTTCAGTCATTACAAAAGTCTGGTTCAATCTAAAATTTTTATTTGCTATTGTGTGAAAAGTGACTCCACCTTCCACTCCCAGCTGTGCTTGGTGGCACGTGTTACAGCCCTCCTTCCAATACCGGGCAAACATCCCCCTGCCTCAGCATACTGCCCAGAAATCCTGCCTAGCTGCAAATCCGTGGGGAAGGAAGGATGGAAGACACACCTCCCCTGCCTCCCCCTGGATAAGGTCACTCGTTTTTCCCTCTAACAACTACTCCAAGAAGTAAAAATAAAGTAACGCCCCCTCCTTGGAGAAGACCCCACGGCCTGCCACAGCCAGAAGGCAGTTCCCTGAACGACAGCGCTAGCTGTAAAATCCTGCTGGAGCAGCCAAGGATTTACATGGAGGAGCAAGGTTTGCACCAAGTCAAACTGTGGCATATTGGCACATGCAGGCAGACCTTATCAAGCACAGACAAAACCATGCCGTGACCGTCTGCTGTATCTCCACAGCCTTTTTCTTCAAAAATGATCCATGAAAGACCAGTAAGAAAGAATCCCCAGACTTCAGAGTTCCTCTTCATCTCAAATGTTTCATCAGATATTATAGGCTTTTTTTTCTTCTTTTTATATCGGATTAGCTACCTTCTGATACTCTCTTCTGAATTTAAACAGACACACTGCATTGGACAGAAATCAACTATACTTAGTATTCCTCCCTTTGCTCTAATCAGTTTGACACGATCTACTCTATATTAGAATTTTAACGTACGTAATTCTCTTGCATGTAAAGGGTTATTAAACACTTTAATAAATCCTGTTAAATTCATTTATTTTTTGGAAGATGATAACCTTGGAATAGACGTCTATGAAACTGGAAAACCTTGCCAAGAGAAATACTGCCAAAATAACTGCGTAACTAGGTTAAACCTGGATTATTATTTCTGTTATTTACATTAAGGAGTATCACCATAATATCTTTTAAAAATTAATTTGATATCTAACAGTAAGCTATGCCTAATTCTCAGTTTGCTAAATATGACAGTTTTAAGAACACTCACATTAAACTCAAGACACAACATTTTACATTTTAACAAGTCTGCAGATGAATACTTTTCTCCCTATAAAATCAAAGCCTCGTATTTTACTGAGCCACTCTCTTGATTTGGTCATTGATCAACTTAAAAATAATGGCACAACACTGGATAAGGCTAGCAGTCCCAAGGTAAGACCAACACTCCTAGGTAAAAATGAAATTCCTTGTTGCCTTGATTTGCCCAAATACATCCTAAACATACAAAAGTGTTCCAGCTTTCTGATGTAGCCTTCATTTCTGAAAGGCTCTGTTTTATGGGTTCAGGTTAACAGAGAGCAGAAATGAAAACAACCTACTATGTTGAAAGGCATGAGTCTGTGTCACTAAATGAATTAACTGATGAGCTCCTGCACTTACTGCAGTCTTCAGCAATCTTGTTTCACACCTACAAAAATTGTGGACTATCTGGTGTCCCCCAACTCTAGCAGTGTAAGAAAGAGAAAAAGCCCTTAAAAGGTTGTTATAAAACCCCCACATAGCTACGCACGGGGCCATGAAACTCTACATTGGTTTTACACCAGCAGTATCAACCAGTTTCTCCTGTAGGGTACGTGATGTGGATCTGCACCATTGCATCCCAAGCTCTGGGATGCTCTTCAACCAGTCTCAGGTGGTGTACCAACTGAAGTGAAGCAGATGAGCCCGAAGACCGCTCTGCTCTGTTGGCAGAGCTTACCTACCTTGTGTAGTGTCACACACATAGGCAGGACAAGGACGAACAAGTTCTGTCTTCATTGTGTCGTGCTACTGCATTGCAGCGTGTTTGGTCATAGCAAGCCCTCTTACACTCATGGCACTGCTGACCCTTTCACGAGCCTAAGAGGCGTGCACATGCAAACACACACACACGCACACAGAGAACAAGTGTGTCTTTTGTGTTTTGGGGTGGGTTTTTTTGTTGTTTTATTCACAGTGCTATTTAGCTGCAGTAATTTTGAGACAAGCAACCCCATCATTTCACCCTACGTGCTCTCTGAGAATAAGGCTTTCTGGACGGGGATTTGAGCAGCTGCTGCTTAGCAGAGAATAAAATTCAGACTGCTGCAGGAGGAGGGGAAAGGGGGCAACAAACAACATTTGTTTAAAATCTGGCAGGAGCATCCTAATTAGATGAATTATTGCATGGATCATCAGGACTGCTCCCCAAAGTGCCATAGGACAGGAGAGCCCTTAGAGGACATGTTGATTTAAGACTGCAAAAACGATCCCGGAGAGCACCATCACTGAATGCAGAACACTAAAGGCTCGTTTGTCTCAAAAATCACACTTCCCACACAGCGCTGTTGCTCACTTGCCATGTATATAAAAGTTGTAACAGTTAATCATTTAGACAGGGATAAATATTTATTCAGGGACTACCTTAACGTTGAATGTTATTTCCTCCATGACGTAAACTCGTTCAGGAAATGCTTTAGCCACCTCCTCCACACTGTTAAAATACTGCACTGGCTCCTTAATATCTCGGTCTTGTTCCAGCAGCTTAAACTGCCCTGAAAACAGATGATAAACAGAAGAGTTGTAAGATATTTATATTGGACAACTGTCACTGTGGCAACTGCTGGCTCAACTTCTTCACCATTTCACTCGGTCAATTTTTCCAGTTATTAGCAGCCAAACAAGAAGACGAAAGATTGCAGAGAGTCCCCTGAACCTGCTGCGAGAGACACCCAGTTTTACCAGGTCAGAACGAAAAGAACACGCGGGAGCTAAAGTTAAATTAAAAAAGATCCTTTTATCACATGCTCTCTAGAAATAGTAAATAACTCTGGAGGCATTTGTGTTTGTGTACTTCATTTGGTGTAGCAGTATCTGTACAGATAGCATTTTTTGGCCCCTAGTATTGAAAGCTTTACGGAAAGAAAAGACAGCCACTACTATAAAACCCCAAACCAATAAACATGGGGGGTTTGTTTCTGTTTTTAGCATCATCAAACAGCTATTAAAAAATGCTGGGCTAAACCCCTCTTCCCCCCAGGCTTCCCTAAGAGTGGAATAGCACCTATCTTTCCTTAATCATAAACCAAGCCCTTTGAGAGCTGTAGCTAACATAAACCACACACATTTAAAACCCTTTTGAAGGTGGTCACCTCTAAAATAGCATCAGAAAGAAGTGTTTCTTGCTGACTTTACCTCCCCCCAGCACGAAAACCTTGGCTATTTTCTAAGTCTTGTAAAATGCAAGAACTAACACAGAGGCAGCCGCCCCGGGCAGACCTGCCAGGAACAGCCAGGCACATCAATCACCTCTGTGCACTACAAACACAAAGTTTAAAAGCTTTCTTTTATAAATACAGAGATAACAAAAGCTTAGACAGACACATTTGCTGTTTGTATGACTTAAAATCAGTGGATCGATCTTCCCAAGTTGAGAAACGTTAACTACTACTACTACTACTAACTTCAAGGCTGATCTCAGCAAGAGAATAGCACAGCAAGACTCAATGGAAGAAACAACTCAAGAAAACGAGTAAAAGACGGTGTAAAATCAATAGTTAGTGCATCTCCTGTAAATCATATTTTAAAATTAGCAATGCATGCAGCCACTGGATTATTGTTCCCAAACAGTGCTGAACTTCATTAAAATTCATCCCATACATCAGGATGTCAGCCACCTACAGAAATATTTTCGCACTCCTTCAGCATTTTTATGCACAACACCCCACTGCCCCTCCACATCCCATCAGACTTGAGACTTTTGTGACGTGTTCGGAGAATTCACCCACGCTAAACTACTTCAGACCACCTAGCAGCAGAGGAGGAAACGAACGCAAGCTCAGCAAGTCCTGACGCCCCGTGAGAACGACCCGTGCCACCACCCTGCCAGGTGCGGGCACACGTGGGTACACACACTCACACCCCCACCCACCCCCCAAGAGGACAGACCAAGAGGCTCAGCTCCTCCACCCGGCCCCAGCACCCCGCTGACAGAGGCACACTCTCGGTATGGTGGAGTGGTTCTAAGCCTAAATGTCAACTCAGGAGATGTTTATCCTTTTATTGACTTCCATATGTTTTGTTTTTCTAAAAGTTACTAAAAAGTAACTTTGAACTATTATCAGCAGGGTCACTAAAGATGCTGGTACTTCCCACCATGAGACTGTATCTCGCGACTGTTTAATAACCTTCACCACACTTCAAAAAATCAGTTGCCTTGGAGCTTTCTGAGCTCTGCATCTGCTTCAGGACACGCTATTATTTGAAGTTCAGCCAAGACAATTCAAGTGCTTCAAAGACCAACACTTGGGAGAGAAGCAGCAGGACCTTTGGTCTGACCTGCTGAAGCCATTCCTGGAGTATGTTACAACAATGTAGCTGACTGCAGGAATGGCTTCTCCAGGTCAGACCAACAGTCTGCCTCGTGAAGGATTCTGCCTTAGACAGGAGTCAACAATAGCTGTGGGAGGAGGACTTTTAAGCCCAATTAGCAATACCCCTCAGTCTCCTCCACTCCTCTAGGAGGAACTGATGGCTCAAGGATGCCCAGAGCAGGCAAGAGGTATTTTTGGGCTTAGTAGCTCCAGAGGTTTTCTTCCCTGTAATTTTGTTTAATTGCTTAATGATGCGATCTAAAACTTTCATTGTAGACATACCCTCTATCTTGAAAAATTCTGGCAACTTCTTCTTCCGCATTTGGAAAAACACTTCATGCGCTCAAGAGAAATGTGCCAGCGTCCTGAAGCTGAATTCCTCAACCCATCTGCTCCGAGCCCCTTTGGGTGCAAAGCAATAGAGGGGTCAGGCAGCCGGTACCTCCGGGCTCAGGGAATCCGGGGAATAAGCAGGGAGGTGCTCAGTTAGGCAAAGCTGAAAAGCGTGTTGTGACTGAAGCCCCAGGTACAGACAGGGAGTGATGAAGAGAGGCGAGTTTTTTAGTCCCCAGTCCACCATAATAGGTCATCTAAGTCCTGGTTTCAGCACTTCCCTGTCAGCCACATCCTAACCAAGAGGAAGATGCGTTCCCCAGCTCTGCAGGTCCTTCCCCCTGCTTTCCTGCAAAGGAAATTCAGATGTGCAGGGGAACGGAGTGAGTGAAGTCAGACCTCCTCCAAAATGGAGTCAGGACATGCCAGGACACCATGCAGCAGCAGTGACTATGAGCTGCACCAGAGAGCACCTGACAGCACCGTAAAACTACCACTGTAGAGCACAGAGCCAATGATCGTATTTCACAGAGAGTCACCAAGGGCAAGACATTCTTAAATTTTACAGAAGTCATCACACAGTGTTTGTTCTCCATGGGCTGACCTGAGGCTGTTGCTGTCTTCTGCTTACTTCTGAATTGCTCCTCTTTGACTGTGGCTACTGACATGGCCACCTGGATGTAAACCTAACTGATTGCCTAATTTGGGATCCAAGGGTCTGATTTGTTCCCTAAAGAAAAAAAACCCCAAACCGCAGCAACCTCAGGCAGATCCAGATCCAAAATCCAGCGAGGTTACTCCTGATTTAACAGAAATGTCTGTCTTACGGACAGAACGGAGTTGAATATGATACTGCATGGAAGCTACATAGTTTTTTGAAACTGTGAGATATTTCAGTGATAAAATTTTGCTAGTTCAGAAAGAAATTGAGAACTGTTCTTCAGAGTGGGAACTGAGTTGGGCACAGTAACAAGGCATGAATTCACATGAACAAGGAAGGAAAACAATGTATTGAATAGTAATACGTTATATGAACAATATTTCTCCAGCACTTTGAATGAGACAGTGGTCTTTAATTTTAGGTTCTCTAGTTACTCTGTTTGGAAGCATAATAATATTATTTTACTATGACTGTCATGCATTTAACAACAGATAGTCTGGTGGCAAGATAGGGCCAGTTACTCATTGCAATCCAAACTTCCACAAAGAAGTCCCATATTCCTCAGCAGGGAACAAATGCTCTAGGGTCTGTGCAAATGGGAGCAGGGTCTGGTATCTATTGTAGGCTTACACATGCTTTAAAAAAAAAAAAAAAAAAAAAAAAAAGAAAAGAAAAGAAAAGAAAAATCAGCTGGAACTTTGCTTCGGTACAAAGAGATGCTCAGAACCGTCCCCGTCGCTATCTGTGCCATCCTCCCCTTCCTTCAGCTGAGCTGCGCAAACACAAAGCCTTCTGTGCCTCCACTGCTAATAAGCAGCAGTTCACGAGGAGGTTGACTACAGAGGAGTACACACAGATCCCAAAGCATATAACAGAAGGCCAGCATTAATCTCCCTATGTTACGAAATCAAGAAATATGCTGTGCATGGAAGCCATCAGGGCTGGATGCTAAAATGCCTCTCCTTTGGAAAAGATGGCTTATAACTTGAGATTTTCTATAGACAGTTATTCGAAATTTATTTCCTCATTGAAAAAGGCAGACTTTTTTATTGGAAGGAGAGAAAGAAGGGCTGAAGAGGGGCCTGTCATACACATTTGAGCCAGATGTCAAGTAACTAACTAATGGGGAGGAAGGAGACAATTTCTTATTATGTTTTTCCCTGGTCTCTACTCAAGCTGCCATAAAAAAGACAGCATGGCTGAAATACAAGTTAAATGGACGTGAGTCTGGCTTGAGCACAAGCTGAAGTGGAATTTTATTGCACTTCGCAAGAGGGAAGATTTCATCGGGAGACTTTACAAAACTGACAGTAAGCTTAAACAAATCACAAGGCAATTTGACCATGTGTTAGTTAGGAATTTAACCAAAAAAAGCAAAGAAAATCTAAAGCTAAAACTATACTTTTACAGAAGTACCCCCATTCCTCTCTCACTAGCACGAAAAGAATAATGAAATGTTTCTCTAGTAAATCAGTGCAGGTTCTAAAAGATCAAAGATCTGTAATACCTACATGGTCCACCAAGCAGGTGTGGTTACTCCTTTACAGCCAAACGCAAGGGAGTAATGAACGACTACTGCAAGCTTTATATCTCTTTATCTTTCAGTCCGGCCTCTGGCAGGCACAGTATTGGAACCGTTTCATTCTAGTATATATGATCTCTGCAGATTATGAATTCTTATTTCCCTGTGAAGGTACTTACAGCGAAGACAGTAAATCCGCTACCGCTGGAAATGAGTCTGGAAAGATAAAAAGGTAGGGAAAGACCTAAATCAGGGCTTATCCTCCAGTTTATGGAGGCATTTATTAAAACCTAGTAGGAGCAGGAAGATTCAGTCCATCTTCCTTCTTGCCAGAAGTTGGCCCTGCAGCATCTGTGAGCAGGGTCATTAATCAGCCCTTTCTGTCCCAGCCTTCAGGTTGCTTCTGCCATTTCCACTGCTTCGGTTCGCGCAGGTTTACACATACATTCATAGCTCTAATCCACCTCACAATTAATTTCTGTAGTACCTGGTTTTCAGGAGAGTGACTTACCCCTCACCTCCAGACAGTCCTGCCATTTCCAAGAGTTCAGAATGTTTCCAAGACAGAAACACTCATTTTGTACTGTGTCAGTACTGTGCCTAGACCAAGGGAGCCCTTATCTACGGCAAGGGTTCACTGACTGAATACGCAGTCACGTTTTCATGCATATAAAAGGATGCTGATATACTAAAAAGAAAATATGAAAAAAGAAATTCTGTTAAAAAAAAAAAAAAGGAAAGAAAAGTAGCTGCATGTCATCAGTAGGAAACACGGAAGGTCACCGAAACATCTGCTCAGTTGCGTTAGCTGTTAAATGTTTCTCCAAGGAGGCAGGAGTTGTATTGTCTTTCAGCAGCTTTGATTACTTAGTAAGTCTCACATCTCTCTATGTGAGACTGTGTGCAAAACCCAGCGCTTCTCAAGAATGTGCAGCCGGCACAGCAGGGTAGCAAGAGTACTGCAGAGGTTTACGTTTCATATTATTTGTTGACTGCTGACTGCATTTCAGTATTTCAAAGAATAGCAGAGCTGACTCAAAAAAAAAAAAAAGGCTCTTTACCTGCCAGACTGCCTTCATTTTTGAAAAAAATATATTTTTTGTCTGCATTTTGCAGCATTCCTGTGCACCCATCTGATACAAAATAACGTTGTTTTCCTCTCCAAAAAGATGATCCATGATATAACCAGGCAGAGTTGAAGAGCATAAGCTTAAAGCATAAATCAGACATAATAACAAAGGGCACAGAGAGGTGGCTTGCCAGGTATCGGGAAGAATGCAGCTGTATGAATTGGAAAGCACACTTCAGCATGCCCAGTTCTTAGATGGACCTGTACAGTCTTCAGCTGACGGTGTACACAACCGTCCTTAATGCCTGATGCAGGAATAAATTTGCCTCAGTGGGGGATGATGGAAGGAAATCTCAGTTTATGGTCTCACTTGTCACCCCATCAGCTAGATCATACGGTAGAGCTATTTTGTCCCTACCTAACCCTTAGACAACACAGCCAATCAAGAGTAAGCATGGCAAATCAAAGACTCTAAAATAATAGATTAAGTCATAATCCTAACACTCCAGCCTACGTGCATTTTTTTTTATGAATCTTTTTTAATTTAAATTGACGCTTGCCGATGTGTCTTTGCATAGGATCTACATGCAGCATTTTGTTGTAGCAAGAAGTGTTGTCATGGCAGTGGCTGTAGCTGTCTAGACCTGAAAAGAGGAAGGACAAAAAAGAATCCATCACATCTTCGATACAGCTATTACATGACTAACTGCAACCAGGGTGTAAAGTTAATATTGCAGCCTATCTTGCAGCCAATGTGAACAGGTTTGGCAGACATGCAGAAGTAATGATGAATGGGAAATAAATGCCTTGCCTCACTTTTGTCATCTTCCAGCTGGCTTGAAACCTAGAATTCGTTCAGAGTTCTCCGGAGGAGAGAAGAGTGTCCGCAGGCTCAGGTCCCCTGGAGCAGCAGGGCTGCCAGGTTGCCACTGCAGAAGGGACAGTGCAGGGAGAAAAGACTTGTCGCAGAGAGGAACTGCAAGTATAAATGGAATTACAGAACACCGTTTTCAGCAGCGTGAGCAGACAGTAGTCCACAAATGAGTTAGTGCGGACAGGCTCACAGCCCTACTGCCTACGGAGAGGACAGGAAAGCTAATCAACTGCTCCGTCACCTCGGGGTTCCCATCAAAGGAGCTACTGAGTTCACCTCAGCTTGGGATCTGGCAGCAAACTAGCGCAGACGCAATGCGATAGTAAATTCACCCCCTCTGTCAAAGAAAGAGCAAGACAACCCAAAAGTACAGGTTCATTCTTATCTAACACACTGATAGCGTCTGTGAGCTATTAAAAAAAAAAAAAAGCGCGAGCTTTGGAAGGGAGAGAGTGAAGGAAGTTTTTCTAAATTTTAAGGATTTTTTCATTTATTTGTTTATATTCATATTTTAGCCTGCTGAAAGCATACAGGAGACTATAAAAGGGTGGAGAATACAGCAGGAGAACACGCAACAAGTACACAGCTTCCAAAGGATAACAACTGGGCCACAAACTAGAAAAACTACAATTGATTCTTGTATTATAATGACCGTGAAATAGCTATTAAACAGACTTTAAAATACTGCCTTTGTTTTTTAGGACCTGCCTGTCAGTACTTTTTCTTGAGGGGAGGGAGAGGGGTGAAGAAGAGGACCTCCTGTGTCCTCATCTGTACCCAATCTTGTGGAAATTTTGGGAATGTCTTAAAAAAAACCCCACAGATGAAACATGAACTAGAGACATATCTAAGTAAACATAATACAATCAGAATTCATCAAGTGTACTGGAGCCAAACTTATGGCACTGCAACGCAGAGGGCAAGGCACAAAGGCACATTCAGTCAGTAGAGATTGTGCAACATTTCATGGCGAAGGAGCCCTTCAGAATGAATAGTTCTACTTCTCGGAAGTATTATGAAGATTTTGAAGCCTTAAATGCCTTTATTCCTCTCTGTGGTACAAATACCCATTCAAGCCAGGGCGGATGAGTCAGGCATCACAACCTGGTGAGACATGTCGGAGCACAGCATCAGCACGCTGACACATCACCTGCGCATACAGGTACGCACCGTTGGAGAGATCAAGGAAGGGAATCCAACCAGGCCTCCCAGACAGCAACGCAATGCTTGCTAATCAAAAACCTCTAATCCTGTGCTGGCAAAGCAAAGGGGATGGTACAGCCTAGTCTTCGTGTTTCTCTTATCTTAGCTTTATGAGTCTTAAGTAGCATAACAAAAAAAAAATAAATAAGTGATTCTATTGGCAGCCTAACAAAGAAAAAATCGGTTCAAATGGTGACTGATGATAGATTAAAGCAGATTTAATTCACAGATATTGCATGAGAGGGAATTTTAGGTTACAGATTATGTAAAAAGACAGACAGGGAAAACAAGCCGAACCTCTAACCTTTGTTTTATAAGTTATTATCATCACAAACACGAGATTACCACAATGAAACGTTCCATTTTACAGGGTCACATGTTGGAGTGTCTGGACTGGAAGTTAACTAGATTTAACTTACTCAACTGGGTTATCGTCGATCTAACTTGTAATTAACATCATTCTATTCCCTTCCCATGTGCTGCCAACAGACACCAAGAATATTCCATAGCCAGCGTGTTTGTTCACACGCTCAAGTGACCACACAGAGGAGTCTAATGACTACTGCACCGTCTGACTTTCTTAATTACTATTAACAAAAGCTGTTGCTAGTCTCCTATTGAACGGTAAGATGGCATGCTCTCCTGGTGAATAACAGAGCTTCTCCTGATTGCAGCACAAAAGGCATCAAGAGAGAAATGTTGCAGAAAACCCAACTAAGCCAACCCAGAGCTTGCATGAAACAACAGAGTTGAGAAGATGATGACTGTGCTTAACAGCAGCTGGCTGATGACAAAAGCTTTTCGTATGTGACTACTAGCACTGCTCCCTTGGTACCAGAGTAGAGGCCCACTTAGACCTCAGTGATGAAAATGGTTAAGAGTCACTAAAAGCTTATGTCTCCGACCTCCTACAGGGGTATCCAGGATCCTTATGAGAACATCTGCTGGAAGAGAGGAAGATATAATAAGAAGGTAAAGCCAATTTATTCCTCGCTTAACAGAAATCTCTACCAAAACTTGCCGTCCTCTATATAAACAGCTGGAAAAGAAAATGACGTAGAACAAAAGGTCAAAACGTACATGGTTGCAGTTCCTACTGCCCTTCGAATCACTTGTCCTACTAAGCAAATATATTGCTTTCATTTATACATTAACACTGATTCAGGGCTAAAAATCCATCCCTAAGGAGTGGAGACCCAGTTTAGATATGTCCACGCAAGCTGAAGATCAAACCTTGCACTTCAGTGCAAGTCACTTAACAGCATCTTACATTGTTCTGCCCAAGTAGATTTTCCCATTTTAGAGAAAGAGATTACACACATTTAAAATTAAGAGGCAGCACAGGCTTAATCTGCCTTTGGACCTATTCTTAACTAGGTGATCTCCTCCCAGATCATGTGTATACACTCATCCCAAGACATTCATCAAAAGAACAGGGGTGTCTACAATAGATTAACATTTAATTAAAGCACAGAAGAAAGCTGAGAGTAACAGAATAAACTCTGAGTTAACATTTGAAATTAATATTACTAGTTTCAAGCAGGTTCAAACAGGCCACGTTAGAATACCTGTTAAAGGTTAGCCAAGCATGCTGTGATTTTCTATCACAGCTGCATTAAAAAATCTCTGCCTTTACACCACAGATTCCCCCAACTCATTAACACTGATTTCAGCAGAAATTATGAATATGTGAGAACATCAGATTTTGTCTTCAGTGCAGAAGGACCAAAATCCCATTTTTTATTTTTTTCCATTTGGGCTGATGCCCCCACCAGGAACAGTGCATTTGTAATCCATAATCTGTGTGACTCCAAGTACAGAATGAGCACAGAAACCCATCCTTCCCCTGTTTCAGAGGACACCTGCTCACAGGAAGAAACCTTTCTTGCCTTTTCACTCTCCCCATTTTGGCTGCTAAAGAGTGAACTTTAGTTCCTTGTGCAACTGAAGTGACAATGAAAGAAACGGGAGTATTTTCTAAGGGCAGCAATATTTCAGGACCTGAGATCAGTGCAGCTGTAGTTGAACTGATTTGTTCTACTTTTGGTGTTTAAATTTGTTCAAAAAGGTGAAGAAGGATTCGGCACTGATGGAAAAGTGAAGTATTTTAAACACAGATTGTACTTACAGTAGCAATTTAATCTACCTCCTCATTACCAGTGGATGCCAGTAAATGATATTTATTTGAGGTTAAGATAAAAACCAGACAGCAGAGAAACAGCGGCAACAGAGAAATCTTAAACTGACAGGTGAAAGAGACTTCATTCACAGAGGAACAACTGAGCTTGGAAAGAGGATTAATCGTTTTAGGGGACAAAAATCTGATTGCATTGAAGCAAGCAAACTTTTTGCAACTAAGAAACCACCAGGTCCCAACCTGTGTATCAGGCCTTCTCTGAATTGTATTACTTCCCTTTGTTGATTAAAAAAATTATAGAGAGTTGCAATTATAGGGAGGAAGTTAAGATGTGCAGAGTATATTTTTGGCCATAACATGGATTGCAGAGATTCTAACTGTGAGTGATTTGTGGCTTTACACCAGACACAACTTTTTGGATTTGGAAGCCATCTCTTAAAAAAAATAACTTGACAGAATGAAAGTGGCTTTTCCAAACAACTTCATATACAGCCTTCTATTCCTTGGCAAATCAAAGCTTTTGCTAAAATAACAACAGCAACTGCTGAGCTTAATTGTTAACTTTGTCTTACTGAGTTAACGGCTTTTATTTATTTATTTTGCAAAAGCTTCCAAGTCACCAGTCACCAAAAGTCAAGCTTTTAAGTGTTTCCGCCGCAGCGCAAAGACACTTTGGTCAGTCGCAAAGTCGCCACCCTTTATGCTTTCTGCTCTTTTGCTGACAGATCTGTTTCCCCCTGCTACTCCCACGTGAGTATCCCCATTTCCATGGCCTGACTTCAGCGCCATTCATTGCTGCCTTGCTCACTGAGCAGCCTTTTGTGCCTTTCAGGTTCTGACCCCGGCCCCCTGCTCGACGGGCCCCGGCACGAGTGTAGGACGGTGTGTAGTGAAATATTCCACCCGAGAAGGACAGTCATGTCGGCAGCACTGCCCCTGGCAGGCACTTGCGCTGCAAGAAACAAAGCTAAAGAAAAAGTGCATTCACGGAGCAGAAATCTTGAAAATGTACATAGATCAATTCTGTATAAAAAGTGCCTTTGTTTCCTGTTCAGGAACAGGTTTTTTAATTAACTGAATGGGAGGAGCTGTAAAAACCAGGAACAATGACTGAGTCAGCAGCTCAGGCAGTTCTTAGTAGCTTAGAGGGCTTTACACGAGACAGAATAAACGTATTTCATTCAGAGTTAGATGTTTTTATCAATGTGTAGAGAGACTTCAGAGCTTGGGCTTGGTAGCCTGAAAGACCGTCTGTGCATTATAGAGCAGCTTATTGTTTCAAAGCTCGTATCTCATCTACTTGCTGAATATACATGTGGTTGACAATCTAACAGAGTCTCTGTATCTTTCTCCTCCTCCTCTCTCTTTCAACTTAAATCTACTGAAGTATTGCACTCAAATTACTGGAGAACCTGTTGCTCAAATAATTCCCAACATTTGGGTACCAGCAATAGATAGGAAGGATTGTTCTTCTACATGCTTAAAAAGACAATTTTCTTAGGAAAGATACTATCACTCTGAATCGTCAATGCCCGGCGCAGACTGTAGCTTAGCTTACGTGTTTACAAAGTGTTTAAATTAGGAAGGAATTCAATTTGTTATCGCTCTGACCACCAGTAATCATGAGCAAGTTCTGAATTCACTTTACTTCTGGAACAAATTAGACAGCATATTTGAAACTGAAAGGAAGCCAATTTCCAAAGAAATTCTTCAATTACACAATAGATCTGGTTTATTAAGCTGAAGTCTCCTGTCAAGGAGAGTTATCAGTGTTAAGTACATTTATGCTACAGCTAAAACTATATTAAAGAGGATTTAAAACATGTGTAGAGCCAAAATAATATATGATCTGAAAATCACCTTAGTGAACCTCATACAGTAGCTTATGCTCCAAAAAATTGTCATCCATAACATTAGAATATCTATCAAGCATGCAAAGTAACTTGCAGCAAGCAAACATTTCTAATTTTTATGGTTTAGGATCAGCAGCCACATTTATATCATTGCTTGAGTTGAGAAGCAGAAGGTGTTTTGATACCCATATTCTGCATGAGGTGAGCTATCTCTGCACTCACTCTGTATGAATGCAACAGAGTTTCCGTCAGAATCATTTGTCTGGTTTCCAGTACAAGATGTACAGCTGTACCAGTTCAGCATTGTACAATTTATCTACGAAGCAGACAAAGCTCTCAATAACAGCTCAAGATGAACGAAGGCACCTCTTAAGAATAAGCGTTTTGGCATACGTTCACAGCATGTGCTAAAGTGTCACAAAAAAAGGGGGAAAAAAAAAAGGAAAAGAGATGAGCTGAAAAGGTGGGTGAATAGAGATGGCGGGTAAGAGCGCACTGCTTCAGTGCTCCCACTTCATTTAATTTTCATTGCAACTTTAAAAGGCAACAAAGAGGATAAATCTACAATTCAGATATAAGCAAGACATGCACCTGCCTGTGTTCTCTTGAACACATTCCTTCACACACATTTTGTTTCATTACCTTAAATAAGGTGGGTACCATCTAAATCCCCATCCGGCAGTTCAAATTATCACAGCTGAATTCAAAAGGGATAAAGAAACAGAATGCCCAGCCAATATTTCCCTCTTGTATGATGTCTGCCAGCTTGGTGAAAGCCAAACGAAATCAGCTAGTGGGGGCAGCCTAGCCTAAAAGAGCTCAACACAAAAAAACCCACTACAGACTACACATGGCATGGTTTAATTTCAAAAGTGTTTTTAGAAGACCACTTAGGGGATTTTGTTTTCTCCACGTAAATGATAATTCATGATTTAAAGTGTTATACTATGCCTTGCTAATGCTTTCTGAAATGCTATTGAATATTTTATCCTATATGTGTTCCTCATGAAGCTTTCTCACTAACATTGGCTTGGGGCATCTCCGGTTGAAAGCCATTTTTACACCAATTCCATTTTGTAGCCTTTCACAGAAAGGGCTGTGAAGTGGTAATTATCAGAGTGGCTGGCCACCTATTTGTCTTTGAATGCACATGGACTTCCCCAGCTGCCAGATTATCATAAGGTATGTTATTACATACTGATTTCTAAGTACACAAGCTAACATTAGCAGCTACAAATGCTGCAGAGAAATTCCGTGCTTTAAATTTCTGTGAAAGAACTTAGTTTTAAAACAAAGCGATCTTAAATCTACCTCTGGGATTAAAAGAAATATTATTAATATGTTTGGTTAAAAAAAAATTCATTTAGTAATGAAACTAAATTAATACTGGGCAGTTTGTGTTAGCAAACACATACAAGGTTGTGAAGATGACATTGATGGAAAAAGGGGGTGTTAAGGTTTCAGACGCTAGAATTGGTTAGTGTAGATATGTAGGAAGAGAGACAGATGATGGTTAGAAACCAGAAAAACTAGGACATCCCAAGCTAAGAGCAACTAAAACCCAAAAACCATCAAAAGATCAGTCTTTGCTAGAGTTATCACAAAGCACTGAAAAAGTTTTCCCAACAGCTTAATGTTCCTTTAAGGAAAAATTCTATTTCAGTTGAGATTTCTGAACACAGGGAGCAGAAAGGCAAAGACACTGTTAAGAAACCTTGCCTTTGAAGTTACATGAATTGCACTCCTTGAAGCAGTAGTTTCCCCAAAAAAGTCCTTTCCTTCCTTTCTCAACTGCGCTACTGCATTCCCAGCAAGACCAAAACGCAACATCCTATGTGGCCTCCCAGGCACTGAGCCTCCACAGACATACAGCAGCACAGTCATTACCACGTGGCAGGAGATCATTTGGAGAAGGTTCACCTGCTCCAAGGAACCACCCTAAGACTCCTCTCACCCCTTCAGTCTGCCACCTCCTTCTACCATGCCGGGTTGCCTTTGAGGGAACAGAGTGTCTATCCTGCCAAAACCCTGCCGTTGAGTCACCACCAGCAAACTTGGCCAACAGTACATGCTGGGTTCATTGAAAGTAGCCACAGACATGGCTTACTCTGCATGGACGTACAGCACCACACCTGACGGGCTTACCTACACACAGTTTCAATGTCTGTTTATCTAAATCAGTATAACATACATTTAGTTAAATCACTGGAAAGACTGAGACCAGCTAAGCTAAGCTGGATGCAATCCAGTTTACAGTATGTGCCATTATATCTGCTACGGGCTCTACGACTGAGGGATGTCAAAGTGGGAGATTCCAGAGTCCTCACCCTTCTTCCCTGCAATCACTCTGCTGTCTTCGAGCACAACACGCAGGCTTCCCCAGCCACTCTTCAGTCTGGATCGCCCAAGTGACTGGAAGTCTAAATACCCATAAAAGTTACTTAACCTCTTGCCTACAGGTTAGTCTCCACCATATCCTAGCGTTGCACTCCTACCTGCTACATGCCTGACCAGGCAGCTCAGTTGCCAGCTCCAGGAGGTCTCAGCTGAGCCAACTCACAGAAGGCTGCATGCCAGCCGACCCGAGTTTTTCCTTGGACAGGAGTCAGAAAGCCACTCTGCACACTTTCCATCTGATTCACATCGAACGAGCCTTGTGATAGCCAAACACCACAAAGCGACAAACGTCTGCAGGCTGATTCAAAAGGTGGCTATTTTTCATTTTCCGCAGCAGAGAAGATGAGCGGTGTATCCGAGCGGGATGAAGCATCACGTAGGCTATGGCACATATCTGCTTCCTTGAACCAGCGCGCCCGGCAGCAGTAAGGCAGACACGGCAGCGCCGGATTTTCGCACAGGACATCTTCCAGGGACTCCTGGCAGACAGTCTGTGTGGAAGCTGTCACTTGCCTGTGATTGGAAAGCTGGCAAACCAGGACACACTGTGGTCTTACGCATCCACGGTGCTGCAGGGACAGGCTCTACGTGCCTCACATCCAGGGTTTCCAGGGGAAAGTCTAAGGCCACGCCAGATAGTTGATCTGTGAAGCCTGCAGGCGTTTTCAAGCAGATCTGAAGGTTTAGCATTGCCCTTGATACTTTTCTCACTTGCTTCTTCCCTGGCAAACATCATGTGTGCCAATTCCTCCCTGCTCCCACTCTCCCTCACTCAGAATTATCTCCCTCCAAAGAAAGGAAAAGCGAGCAAACGAGTGAGTAAAATGTATCTTCTGTGATTCTCCTCTAGGACGTGGTATAGCTGAGAATCAGTATGACCCACATTTCCCAGCAGATGTATGAAACGTACGGCAAAGAAATCTATGCTACTCAAAATGATTTTCTTCTACCATTAAAAAAAGCTTTCCAGTTAGTATTAACATTGAGAGAAATTAAAGTTAAAAAGCATTCTTGCCAGAGTACTAATAGAGAATGAACTTATCTATGACCATATAAGCACACCACTCTAATGATAAGCAAAAAAAGGAAGGTTAATTACTCAATAAATTGAGCCAGATACCAATCCTTCACAACAGAAAAGCTACAATATTAGCGGCTTACATATACCAGAAATATCAAAACCACACACAAGATTTTTGTGCAAGATTATAGCACAAAGCACTATGGGCTAATCCAGGAATGCCAGACAATTTAATCGCACTTTCTACTGAAAAATTAAACCATATGTATAGCTCATCAGATCAAGCTTTCTAACATGTTTCTACTTTTGATATGCAACATCTGTCTGAAAATGAGCTTTTCGCTTCCCTTATGAAATTTGATTCTGCCTCCATGGCCAAACTCAAGCAGCGTTGATGGAAAGAAGTGAGAGAAAATGAGCAAGTGTTGGGTCAACTGACTGAGCCTTATAGCAGAGTTCAACTTCTAAATAGTAAAAATATTAGAATGTGACAACTCTTTCTTTACCTGTGAAGGCAATAGGGCAATGCAAGGATTATCAGAATTTTTTTTCCCCCAAAAATGCATCCTAAGTTTTCTTCAGTTTCGTTCTTCAGGTCCACAATTAGTTAGGGTCTCATTCCTCATTAAACAATTTCTCCGACGCTGTAGGGCTATCTCACTAGCTTTGGCTGTCTCCTTGAGAAAACCATATAGAAGGACTGTGCATATACAATGTAAAGACAAAGAAATGACACAGTGCTGATGCTGAATCAGCTCATCTGCCATCTTCATCACCTGCCACCTACCGTCACGGAGCAATGTGAAGCACGGTGAGCTTTAGAAACCTGCCCATCCCAAGGATCTGGGCAACGCACAGTGCTCCAGCTCCTATCAGCTGAACCACATCTATACTAAGTAGAACCATATGAGTAGGGATTTAACCCCAGAAGTGCTTGCTCTTTTTAAAAAGTGTTATTTTACAAAGCTGTTACACCAAGAAAAAGTGCTTTTCTGAAGGAAGAATGCAAGTCTGCTTATTCCATCTGTATTCTATTTCATGGTAGCAATTTGCTTGCCCATTTCTTTCAGCAGCCTCTTTCCAAAGGATCTTAAACTTTCTGCAAAAACTTTACAGAATAGTGCTGTATTCAGAAACTTGGTTAAACTTTTCTGCCCCTTGTACCGATCTGAAGTTTTACAGTTATTTCTTTCTCTTCTGCAGCAGAACCATTCTGAGATACTTCCCAGCGCTTTGATGCCCACAGAAGGGATGCCTGCATGCGTGTTCACTCAGTGTCCCCAACTAGGGTTGGGCAACCCTACATCTTGGTGAGCCACTTCAGTTCACGATACCCCTCTTCTGCTTCATTTGAGCTAGCAATTTGAATCCAGTCTCTCACATCCCTGCTACAAAATCAATCTTTCTGCTGCAGTCAGAACTGTATATACACACAAAAACCCAACTGCTGCAAATATAATCCTTGGGGCAGAGCAGGTCATTATCTACCCTTATGATTAAGGAACCGTGAACGTGGGAAGCAAATTTCAAGCCACTGCTTCAAATCCAGCAGGGCAGGAGACGCATGAACATACCCATGTTATATGCTGAAGTTTTAAATCACCAATTATTGTATGGTACAATTTTGTTATCTACATTGAGAATCCGAGAAGCCTTTCAATAAAAAAATAAAATCTAAATAACCTTCAGATTGAAGTCAACATGGTCCTGCAATAGTATCAACAGGTCAGTATTGCCGAGGAAAAATGGTATAGCTGGAAATGAATTCTGCCAACTCTAACTTCAAACTGCTATGAAGAGATAATGATGAATGTTCACTCACAACATTCACCCACACTTATACTAATAGCCTGTATTTGCCTACAAATTTCCTGGTGACGGAAACACGACACAAAGCAACAGCAAAATCTCTTGCCCACGCTGCCGTCAATTTAGCAGGAAAAAAATTAACCTGCATCCCTCTGGTTCAAGAAAAGTTTCATCAATACACATCAGACAGAGCCGTGTATATGTTCTTTTAATGATTTCCAAGTAGTGTTTGCTTATTACAGTAATTAAAATAATAGCTCAATCCTTTCAGGGTCGACAGTTTTCTAAAAATTAAACTGCTTTATTTCAGCTTCATCCATCACCAAGAGGAGGAAATCATGCTTACACCAGAAGGGGGTTCCTTCTCACCAGGCAATTCACAGGATAATCCTAGATGCCGCAGCGTTCGGAGAAGCCAGCCAGCACAAGGGGTGCATTGTTAGAAGCCCCCTGCCTTGCAGGGGCACCCTGGCTCCCCTTCGGGCAAGGGTTCAAAGGCTTTATACAAAGCAAGGGAAGGGGCAAGCTGCAATCCAGCCTCTGCCCTGCTTTTTCTCCTTGCCCGGGGTGCCAGAGCTGATGCACTGGAGACAGGTTTCAAGAATCAGGTCTCACGCCTTGACTTTCTGCGCTCTTCTGACTCGACAGCAAACTCTGCTGAAGGCTGGTGGCAGCGAGAGGCTTGGGGCGGCGTTTCCTTCCCTGTCAGGACTAGTCCCGCAGGAGCAGAGGCGCAGTTAAGCTATTACACAGAAGGGAGTTTTGTTTTCGTTTGGCATCAGAACTGATGCGGAGAATCAAAAGGGAGGATCAGCACTGAAGATTTATTTGTATATCAGGGGGAAATCCAGAAGCCATTGAAATTGTTTACAGCAGGTTGAAAGAATAATACGAAGAACAAACAGTGCGCTGACAGATATCCTGATGGGATTTGTAGGCAAACCTCAACGCCTTTAGCCCAGCTAAGTTTCATTAACACTTACGTATCATTTCAGGATTTTATTTCTAATATTTTAAAAGCACTAAATTATGAAGGTTTTAGAGAAATGGGAGTCATCCTTCCCACCCTCAGCTTTGCTTTGTGACTGAATAAAATTTACCTGGCAGAACAAAATGGTTCAAGCAACGGGTGCAGATGATGAGGGGAATGGAGGAAAAGGTGTAATGCACCAGGGAGCTAAAGGATGCTGCTTGTTTTCCTGCGACAAGAGTCTCACAGAGTTCCCGCCACGTTACTCACTGCCAGGAACAGGCTACCCAGAAAAGTTTGGAAAAGGCAAAACACATAGAGCAAGAGAAGGCAGGTCCATCACCTTCTATCCAAACACAGACTCACTCTGGTAACTTCTATTGTCATTTGAAGGCCTTGTGTCTAGAAGGTGATGGCAAACCACATGGATGTTCCCCCATCAGATACAAGAGCAAGTCAGGAGTGATGTGTCAAGGACTTGCAGTATCCCATGGAGGCCACACTCTCCTCAGTGGGAATCAGGGCACAACTATTCAGACCTGTTTTAAGACAAAGAGCCACACAAGTTGAAACTATCCATCCACAATTTGTACGAATTAAAAGTTTACCAGGCAAACCCTTTCTTTCCATGGCCCCATTTTGTGCTACCAGAATTTCTGTAGCTCTGCACCAATGTATTACTGGCCACATCACTGACAGTTTTTTCATGCACTAGGTATGGACAGTAGAAAAACTTAACATTTTTCAGTATATCCAATTAAATCATTCCAGATTGCTGCTGGAGGTAAGAAAGGGTGAAAAAGTAGCACTGAATCCTTCACTTTCATATAACGGCACTCAAGCTAAAAATAGATTTATAAAATATTCGTAATCCTTAATCTCCCTTCAAATCAAAGTGATGGCTAGATTCACTAGTGATTAGAGACCCCAAGAGATTTATTTGTAAATGGCTGGCTCAGACTCTGCTAAATCCTCCTCCTTTTTATTTAGCCAGTTTGCTGACCTGGCAACTATTCAAAACATAAATTTTAATGAGAAAAATATCCAACCACCTCCAGCACATTAAACCTCTGTAACAGACATTATAAAGGGGAGGGGAAAAAAAAAAAAAAAAGGTGTTGGTTCACAACACTGGGGGGAGGGGAGACCTTTTCAGCAGTAGATGAATTCAACGTTGAGAAGAGGTCTAAATCCTCCATACAGGCAATATGTTTTGTGGTTCCCTGCACAACTAATCTGTTGTTACTTATTCTTTTTCCTTCAGTATAGATGGACCCCGTGTAGCAGGGAACAGGGTTTTGGAGAACAGCCCTCATTTTGTTCAGTACAATACAGCCTTCTCAACTCTTAGGCTGCCACTTGAACCCTCAAATCATACACAGGCGAGAGAAGGACAATTTTGAAATGAATAATTGATTTTTAGTCTCCTTTGGGTGTAATGCCACATCCCCACTAAGGGCTGGTAAAAACTTTTACATAATATTTTCCACGCCTGGTAGTTTATACAAACACACCCTATGGGTATTTCTTGGCTTTCCAGGAAAAGAGACAGTTGCTAACATACTGAACAGATTTCCAATCAGATGTTCAGTGAAGGCTGGAGAGGAAAGCATTCAGCGTTTGCTTGTACATGATCAATTAGCATCCACTGTAGACTAGTGGATAGCTGCATTTGTCTAAGGAAAAGGTTTTAGGCTTTATCAGTGACATTTTAGATCACAGTCAGGGAAGGACGGCTCTACCATGACTCACATGGATTAATGTTTCCCGTAACAAATTTAGTAATACAAAAAGAAGTACAAAAGTGCCCACAATAACCCGGAATATAAAGTTTCCCACCAAAAGCCATTTTTGGTGAATGCTAATGTTTTTATATCATGACACCCAAGAATACAATTCACATGCTAAATGTGTTCCACTTAGATAAAGTTTTAACAGATTTTTATCCATCAAGGCTCAGAGAAATGCAAGCGCAATTCCCCAAAGACGAAGGAATTCCCATTCTCATAGTTAGAAGTGAAAGGAGTGGGCTGGAGAGGGAAGTGACTGTAGTTAAAGCTGTCAAGGAGTCTCAAGGAATGAATATGCATTGCCTGACCTGAATCCATTCCAGTTTCACATGGTATGAGAACAGAACATTTGTTTCCAGATGAAGAACAGAAAAATAAATGGGTTTCCATGGCTTTCCTGGGTAAAGCTATATTTGAATTTGTTTTGAGACAGCACTTTTGGTAAAATGGTTTGGTTAAGATTAAATAGTTCAGAGCACTTCAGGGTGGTAAAGGATAAAGTAGTTAGATTGCTGTCTCACTAAAATAACACTGCTTTTAAGTGTTGTACAATAAACAGAAAAAACCCTTAATTTCAAGCAAAGAAAACCATGATCAGCAGGAGATCTCTGTTCATACTTCATTAAACAGGATGGAATTTACTGCTCAATAAGAAAGTTCAGGATGTCAGGTTTTTGCCATTTGTTGCAAAGCTGGACGTTGGTGTGAGAAGCAGGTGTGAAGCAGCGAAGAGTTGTTCAAGCATGCTAAAGCAAGCACGTCCTGCAAACTCCTCCAGAACACTTAAGGTTTCATTTAAGAAGTTTGTCATCTTAAAGTGGTACTTGTCAGCTTTAGATTTCTGAACCTGAATGTGCCTGGGCACAGGATTGGCACTTCACTCTCCCCCAAGGAGAACATATGACTAACCTGCCTTTTAAGGACACCTACGCTGAGCTACGAGACACGGGTCAGGACTTCAGGATTCATTATTGTGGGAAATTCTGCACTGAGAGGGATTTTATTTTATCTTTCATAAGCAATTTTTGGCAAGTGTCCTTACCAGCACTGCAAGAAAAAAAAATTGTAGAAGATGGAAAAGGGAAAGAAAAAAAGAAAGTAAAAAAATTGGTGATACTAATGGTTATATCTAGCAAGGAACTAAATTCACATAAAATTATAAAATTGTGAAGCTTAGAAATCATGGTCCTTTAGCTACAAAAAGGAAACTCTACCTGAGTTAGCACAGTGGCAGTGTATCTATTGTACCCCAAGGAATGGGGGAAAAAAAAAAAGCGAGGTGAAGATACAGAGGAAGCTATTTGGCATTTACGCCAGCGAGCCACACTAAGCCCCCTCCTCCTTTCCCTGCCTGAAGCCCCAATCCACCAGATCACAAAGAAGAGCCTCCAAGGAATTAACTTATGCCCTAGTTTAAGAGAAATCTAGAACCACACATACAGAAATGAAAAGTCACTCCAAGTATATCAAGGTCATTACATCTGACAGCAAGAAAGTTTGAGCGCGCGGGTAATTTTGGGGAGATGATATGAAAAACAGGCAAAAGGCTGTTTATTCTTAGAAAAAAAAAAACAAACCTAAAATGCAGAGCTTGATTTCTGCTCCTACCTGGTCACCTCTTGAAAAACTGTGTTGACTAGCCTAAATGGCAACCTGGAGGGGTGGGGAAAACTTCTTGGAAGGACGAAAACAAGGAGGTTGAAGAAGGAAAAAAAACCTGTGTGCATCAGGGCGACTACTAAGACGAGCCTGAGTACTCCCAACTTGGATGCATAAGGAATTAAACCAGTAGGATCCAGTTTTCACAAGCTAACAGCCATGAGCACTGAGACCTTCTCTCTCAAGAGAAGGGAAGAGAGGGGGAGGAGAACAAGCAAGCTAGCCAAGGAAGGCCATCTGTTGAGTGAACTTCATCTATGAACTCAAGACCTGCCCTTACTAGGCTCAAACATTAATGGAAGCGTCCAGAAAACACCAACAGCTAAGCAGAAGAATTCCTTTAAATCAAGAAAAATGAAAAAAATTGAGGCATCTTATTTCATGAGTGTTACCATATGCTATAGCCAATTAGTCACAAATTAGATACGAAATAAACCTTACAACAAACTGCAAAATGAGAATATTCTTAGTATTTTTGAAGGCATATTCTCGTTGATTAGGAATAAGTGAACAGTTAAATTATATGCACATGCCAAATTTTCTCCTGGCAGTATCTGTAAAGTTTAGAAACAACTATTTTGGAAGGATAGAAGGAAGAAAAGGGAGAGGGAGGAAAAAAACAAACCTCCCACACACATCCCTAGCTCCTAGCAGAAAGGGAGAAAAAAAAAGAGAATCTGACCATCAGCTCCAAATTTCATACTATAATTCAGAAGGCAGGAAGCCAGAGAAACATGAAAAACTAGATGGCTATATTCCTTACCACTACACCTGGTAGTAGCTTGTACAACTTCCTTTCCAAGGAAAAGAGATTTCACCAGTGCACTGCAGGTGGTAAAGACAGGTTCGTTTGTTTCCTTATCTTGCTGCTCAACTCTTAACAGCATCTCATAAAACAAGATAAACATCAGAATACAACTGTCCATTTTAAGCTAAAGTTTCAGTCCTACGGCTTTTATTAATAAGCAGGAAATTAAGGGACTTCTACCCTTACGGGACAAATCTGTAGTGTCCTTGACAAATTATACAATTAAGAAGGCACCTCTGAAGGTCATGACATCTAATCTCCTGCTTAAAGCTAGACTAACCATTCCCTCAAAGTCTGAAGGCGTCCAAGGATGGAGACTCCATGGCACCTCTGGGGGAACCCCTTCCAGGCTTTAACTACAGTCACGGTGATAACGCTTTTCCTTACATCCAAGTGGAATTTACCCTACTGGATATTGCGTACATTGCCCTTTCATTGTGCACCTCTGAGAGGAGTCTGACTTGTCTTCCCTACAAACTCACTCTAGCTGGTGTAAGACTGTCCTTCCCCCATGTTTCTCTTCTCCAGGGTGAACAAGCCTAACTTCCTCCAGCTTTCCTCATATACCATGTGCTACAGACCCCAACTATTCCAGTGAGTTTTTGCTGTCGATTACTAATTCCAGATAGCACTAAAATTTGCAGTGAGCTCTTCATGGCTAAATATGTTTGCCAGCAAGATCTTTTTGAAGTCAGCAATCTTTCTTCTTTGACATCACCTACTTCCCTTTATATAGTATGTTGTTGCCATTTCCCTCAACATGAAGTATGTATAGTTTCATAATTCTGTCTATAAAGGGTTAAAAAATACTGAAAATGGAAGCCAAGCCTCCTCTACCCCAAAATAAATTCACGATATATTTAACATGAAAAATATCCACATCACCAACCACTTAGTTCCTCTTTCTCAGATTTTGCAGCTTTCGGGATACTTTTGTATAGTTTTTTCTAGCTTTTCTTTAATGAAATGAAAAATAATGAAATGAAATTTAAATGAAAGGTTTTCTTTCATTTTCTAAGAATGAAAGAAACTTGTGTCAATAAATTATGTGACTCCAGAAACTGTAGTGCTAGACAAAATAACAAGTGAAACAATTACTTAAGTAAAAAACAAAAACACAACTAAAACCAAGAGTTAAGAGGAATTCCCTTGCTGATAACTTAACAATCCCCTCCCTCCTATGAAAAGAAAAAAAGTGCTAAAAGATGCTCCGCTGACATAAAAAATGATAGAAATATTAACGATCTAAAAAGAACAGGCACAAAAACTGAAAAAGGCACTTCCAGAGAGAGATTACAAAATGCCAGTCATGGGAAAACCCTCCTTCCACTCCCAGGAGAGCTGCTAATCTCTCATTTAACCCCCCCACCATTTTTCAAAATACATTATGAAGCCAGAAGGAGCCAATGTAATCATCTAAGTCTTATCTCTTTGACAGCACAAGCCAGAGGACTGCAATGAATTATTTCTTTTGGGTTAAGGCTTATAGGTTTTTGCTTTTTTCAAAAGAGAGAAAAAAAATTCACCCATCAATCTTGATTGAAATGTTTCCAGGGAAGGAAGTTCTACCCTCAAATTCATATTTTTTCCTCATGCTCCTTGTTACCACTTTGTTTACTTTCAATTCCAGTTCTGCTGCAACTTGGCCTGGCAGGCTCCTTCAGCTTTAACATTACATAGCTTAATTTCACTGCTTTGATAAGGGAAAGCTCTTGGAGACTACAGCTGAATAAAACTAACTTCCCTTCCACACCCCTGGAGTTCACAAGTAATATTATTTTCCAGCCTATCATGTTTATGCCTCTTCTAGGAACCCTGCTTTTCTCCCAGTATCTCTTCCACTGTGCAAACCAGCCATAAGTTGCATCCCAGCTGCAGTCACATCAGTCCCGAAGAGAGAAGGAGATTTGTATACGCCTCTGTTTTATATGCCCGTTGATTACATTAGGTCCATTTATCACAGAAATCAGACAAAAAAAATAAATCTCACAGCAGATAACCGAGTCCTTTTCAGAAATGGTACTTCTTGAAATAGTGTTCCGCTGTCCTGTAAATCTAAGTTATATTCCTTTGCTCCTGTATCTATATATTTATCTTTCTGCACTGAAATAACATACATAGATCAGCATGTAACCTGGTTTCATTTACTACTTACGCCTGACATTGTTTTCCAGTCCTTTAATTCATTAATAAAAATACTAAAAAACACACAGAGAGAGAATGGATACGAATGCAGCTTTATACAATCTCAGCTCTCAATTCACAGAAAATAAAAGCAGACGTCCAAAGGTTCCTTCTTTCCTCCCTTTTCTTGTTTCCAGTGCAGAATTTATTGTCTCTAAACCAATTCTGGCAAATATCTGAGCTGTTCTTAAAAACTTTCAACAGGAGAGATTTCTCAAACTGTCTCGGCAAGGCAATTCAAGCCAATATATAGCAATCTCACATTCAGAAAAGGTTTTTTTGCAATACTTGGAACAACTCATTTAAATCTCCCTTGCTACAACTGTTTCCTTGAGGCGTTGTGTTTTCTAGACCTTGATTATTTTTACTGCTGTAATCTGGTCTTGCAGTTGTCTGCATTTTTCTTGAAGTTCAGTGTCGAATGTGAACATGCTGCTCAGCTGATGCCTTACCAAGAGCCGAAAGCGCAGACGGGCATCATCCTACAAACTAAAAGTTTCATCTCAGACACTTCACTCCTCCCCTTTCCTTGAGGCAACATCATGACACTGTTGACTCATGTTCAGATTTATAAACAGAAGTAAACTATTACTAAATTTGTTCTCCATATCTAAATATCCAGCTGAAAATAAGGTCTTTGATGTCTGTTGCCAGCAACATGCTTAACGCCTGCCTTTTAACTTTTTTTTCATGCTCTCATTCTAAAGTGGAATCTCTTTCAGCTGTCAACAATTTTCTATCTGCAACCATCAGTAGCTTGGATGGCTGGTTTTCAGACATGTTAGAAGGCCGCTTTCTTAATAAATAAAAGCATAGCAGAGTGGTAGATGCAGACCATAAATACTACTTGCTTGAATCTCAAGTCTCTGCACAGGTGAAAGGGAATGCCCCAACGTACCAACTCAGCATGGACAATACCTTTGCTATTTTTTCCAGGAAAAAGAATATCTATCACAAAAAACCCCACAACCTACGATCAAAGAACAGGGAAAAAGAGCTATTGATGGCTAATATAGTATTTTCAAAACATAAACTCAAGTGTCACATGAAACAGGAAAAGAAACGTGTCCTTTATTTGCCCTATTCTTTAAAGTTTCAGTGAGGTAGAACATCTTCGAGAACTGGACCACAATTAGGAAAAAGAGGCACCTGCAATGATCACCAAGATAAACAAGCAAAGTGTTCAGTTGCACACAGATTTTTCTGTCTTTGTAGCGATACAGAAATAGACTATAAACACCCAACAAGGGAGTGCTCAGGCTACAACCCTCTAAAACATTCCTGAGCTTCGACAGCTTCTGTTCCTTGTATATAAACCCAACTGTTTTCATCACATATATACTCCCCACGTTTTAGAAATGCTTGTAAATAATACGCATTCCAAAACTCTGAGTTGGAACATTTGATAGAATAGATAATGTTTGTATTGAATATCACCACAATACAATGGTGCAAGAGCAGCGAGGGCAGTGCAAGATGGGCAGTGAGTTGAGGAAGAGTCAAAAGAAGCATTTTAAGTATGTGAAATAATGGGTAGGAGCAATATTATCCATACATAAGTGCAAGTGTCCTAGGTTCCAATAGCTCCAAAGGAACAGGAGCACTATGAAACACCTGTACAAGTCTTAATTTTAACAAAAAGATTCCTGTGTTTTCTAAATGCTACTGGGACACACAAACTGTAGTGAATGAAACAATCTGTTACTTGAATCAATTAAATTTATGTCTTTATTTGCCACTTCCTAAGATATGCTTAAGAGTCCTGACATGGGTTTTGAATTCTGCAAAGTAAATTAGTCCAAGAAACCAAGAAAACAGAGAAGCTTCTGTTGAATATCCTCCTTCTTAAAGGTGTCAGGAAAGCATTTTTTTTTTTCCCCTCCTAAGGAAGAAGTCAGAAGCAGCATTAGGAATATGTAAGAATTTACAGAAATAAACAGTGAAGTAACACTATAAAAGGCAGAAATGAGCCATAAAATTAAGAACTACAAAATGTGACATCTCAATGATGCCTCCCAAGTAATGATTAATATTTTTCTTGCCTCATCTATCTGTACAAGTTCTGGAAGCTGCTATATGCCAGGCTAGAGCCTTCTTTCTGGAAAGAAATAAAAATCCCTGGATTTCTCTTTTAAAAGCTGTAAACCAGAGCAGCATGAAAGAGTTTAAGTCAGCCAATTCCTGTACTTTGTACATGGAATGCATAGGCCATCCTTAAACCAGCTTGAATCCTGAAAGCTGCTTTCAAGTACTAACAGTTACATAGTGCTAGTTCTCTGGATTCTAGAAAGGGACATCATTTAAGAAATGGTTCTGCCTGATTTCTGTATCGCTAATTAAGATAGATTTTATTGAATATCTCCAAATACAGCATTTTATAGCAACATTTAAATCTGAAAGGGGATGGAAGTACTTTTAAACTGTAGTAAATATCTTTAAAGCCATCCTTATTCATAATGAAAGATGCTACTGTCTTACATGAGACCAACAGACATGAATTGCATTTTCTGTCAATGAACACAGTTTATCCTTTCCTTCAAATACATTTTTCCACATTTTACTAAACAGCGTTTTGTACTGCAAACATATTTTTTTCCAGTTTGCCTGGTGTGCTCCCATTCTCAGCTGTAGGTTCAAAGTAAACTAAACTTAGCCAAGATTTCAGAGTCATTTGTGGAAGCAATGTTATTACACTAAGTATACCAAGATAAACACTACATAAATTTCAACAACAGTCTTATCTGGTAACAGCATTTGAAAGTGTTCTGAGTTCTAGAAATATTTCTAGATGACCAGCCAATATTCTTTTAAATCAAATGATTAGTCCCCTCCACCTCCTAACCACCACCACCAAGAAGCATCTTTACGAACCTCTTGGCTCATCTGATTTTTCAGGATGTTGCCTAAGCTTAAATACTACTAAACCTACTACTCCCAATAAAAACTAATGAAAGAAATCTAGAAAGGTCAATTACTTGCTTTCTTACATAGGTACAATGTTGTATTTTTCACTATGTAGACATAATTAAGCAACTCTATACACGTGTAAGGCATCTTCACACACTGATCTTCTACTGCATGCCTAGTATATCACATTTGCCTTTATTGCCACCCACCTGATGCTTATAGTAACTATAATGTTTAGGATCTGAATTACATCAGAAGTAAAAGTGCCAGGATGTTATTTAGTCAATCAAAGTTTTGTTATAATAGCTTTGAGTTCAGATCTATTAGAAGACACTGACAGGGTCTTTCACATGGGTAAAGTGCCTAAATTAAATTCTTGCATGTGTGGCCTCTTTAATCCAGATTAATCATAGGTGGTGAGCATATGCATTATAAGATCACACACCTAGCTCACTCTCTGAATGCTTCTTCTATTGGTAGCTACTAAATGAACGCTTTTGAGAGGGACTTGCAGAACAAAAGTCCCCTTAACCCATTCTCAATGAGATTACTATAAAATTAAAATTTTCTAAGGAGAACTGGTTGAGATTAGACTTTAGGAAAGCACATCCAGTTAGACAGTGAGATATTACAGTACAAAGATGTACAAGTTGTTTTGTGTGTTGTTTTTTAAAATACTACTAGAGTCCATTAAAAAAAAAATCTCCATTTTAACTGTATAAACAAAAAAACCCCTGGTTATTCCTAAGAAATCTTCACTGGATTTTTCCACCAGAGCCACTGGATTTCACACCCTAAAACATCCTTCCTCATAGTTCCCTTCTTAGATTTGGGACTACAGGCAGCATCTCTCTTCCATGCCTTAAAAACCAGGCAGTCAGCAGGCTCACTTGCAACACAAGAGGTCCAGCTTTTCAGTCTGCTGTACTAGGGACTGAAGTGGAGATGACTCATGTTCAGCTGAGCGCTGGGGGCTACACTGCAAGTAGGTCTCCAACATGGCTTTTTCTCCTCCCCGTATAACAAGAAAGCCTCCTCTCCTCACTTGCTCCTTCCCACAGAAGACACATTTCCCAGGTGGTGAAGAAGCACCAAGAATCAGAAGATGTCTCAGCTGAATGCACCACTCCAAAACCAATGTGGTGTCCACAGAGTGCTAAACCGGGCTCTTTCCACACTGCCATCCCTCGAGTAACACCCAGTCACGCAGAAAACAAAGTGTAAAGTCTCACCCTGAGATCATTTTCTGCTGTACGTCAAGCTGTGTTTCGCCCTCCTACTTCAATACTCATGTCCTCTCTTTTTTCCCTCCTGCCAAGGACTCCACGTGTCTCATCCCTCCCATCCAGTGCGAAAATAGTTGTTCCTCCCTAAGGACCACGTGCCCAAAAGTCTGCCTTTTCCAACTGTATCTTATGAAATTCCAGCTGGTCTGACAAAAATATTATGTCTCCCTATATAACTTGTTGTCACAGAGAAACAACATGCCTACAAACACTACAGCTACCATCCTTCTCTGCCTGCATTTTTCCTTCTTCCTCACTTTTTCCACAGAGAAAGAAGAAATGAACCATTCAAGCATATCCAGGTTTTAAGTCTTTAGCTAAGATTTAAAGTAAGGGCTCAGACTGCTACTCAAGAAGCTGTCATTTATTTGATTTACAGAGAGAGGACCAAAACTGCTCAGAGCGCTAGCCAAAGGCATTCTGTCCTCTGATCCCTTAAATATCCACTGGCATTTTGGCACCAACTAGATGCAGCCTCTACAGAAACATGGGACTGGGAAGAGTCACCAGGGCCATTAAGTTTGGGTTTTTGAGCAACCACAGACTGTCACTGTAACAGCTCTGTGGTCCATCAAGATTTCCAGGATAACCAGCCCCCAGCGATGGTCTCATTTTGGACGCAGGAACCACAGGCTTTGGCACTGGCCTCTTTGTGACCAGCATGACTGGAGGACATAGCTCTCCAATGGTCTCAAGCACCCAAGTGGCTTGGGTTTGTGCTCCCAGATTTTAAAAGTATAGCCCCTCATCTTCTCCCAGTTGATCCTTTCCCTTTCCCAGGGAGGAGAGCACCCCCCCTGCAGAGCCCGGCTGGCTTCACCCCTAGCCACCCTGCCCCCTTGTCAAGGCAAACCCTGTACCACCCTTCAGAAGAGGTGGTCGGCCACCTGTGGCTCCAAGTATGGTCTCTACCACCGATACCAGGCGAGGTTCACTCCAATGTGATTTTCACTGGGGACTCTCTCCTCAGCTTTCCATCTCAAAGTCTCAGCCCTGTGCCTAGTGCTAGAGTTTCTGCCATGATGGCAGAAGGTCAAAAATGTCTCGCCTCACCCAAGGAGGCAGTGGCCACCCATCAAAGGCCAGTTTTCCTGTTAATACACACTATGGGATGTATTCCTCAGTTTGGCTCACCTGTGCAGGACTTCCAGACTCAGAACATGAACTGATGCAACACATCTAAGCCATAAGCTTCTAGTTTCAATTCAGGCAGAGGACAAGCGGTGAGTTTATGCTTCTTCTGGACGCTTTAACACGTCAACTTAACATTTATCCACCCATATGGTATTGTCAGGCATCTTTCTCATTCGCTGCAGGACAGTCATAATTGCCTACAAACTTTAAGTCCTTACACAGATTTTAATTAAATGTGTTTATAAACTGATTTGTAAGATTACAGACAAGCCCTTAGGAAGCATTTAGTGAAGTAAGAGAATTCACAAACAAAAACACACCTGGAAAAAGCTAGATAACAATGTTTTGGCAGGCCCCCAACAATTGCTTTTACTGGTAGCAATCAACATCCACCACAGACTGTTATTTGTCATCTACTACTTTTAAAATCATTAAACCAATCCATTAGCCCCAAATACCACCTTAAACAAAAACTCCATTCAAATCAAGCTTCCAGAAAAACTGTGCTAGGAAATGTACCCTTCTCTACTCTTGTTAAGTAAAACGTAACACACACACACACCAGAAACTTTATGCTTCAGAATAATGACATGACAAAATCAAGTACTTGGTAGTTATAGCTATTCTTGATTAGTTCATAAGTAATATGCAAATTAATGCACTTTAATTTGGTACAATGTCATCTCAATCAGCTAGGCATAACTGAGTCAATATGCAATCAAGAAGCCTCATAAACAGCAGTTTCATCATCCAGGTTAGACCAGCATAGTCTTTTGCTTGATGTAAGCACACTTCGGCCTGCATGGCAGCTACAGTTTTTATATATAAAATAACCTAAAGAAGAGTGAACCCTGTACGTCCTACTCTCCCACTAGGAAAGAATCAGAGTAGCAGAGAACTGGCAGCAATCAACATATTTACTAAACAAAACCCAGTTCTGTCCTCCTACTTCTGCCATGCTTCCTATTCTCGCCATTACATGAAAGGTGTCAAAATGTAGCACTGCCAGGTTTGCTCCATCTCTATCACTATTTCAACTCTATTTTCCTTTAAGTTCTTACTTCAATACAGCCCCTAAGTGAAAATGTGCCCAATGGACACCTTTGGGGAAGATTTTTCAGGACTACCTAGCACCAAGCAGCTCACACCTACAACACTACAACAGGATGAGAAGTACCAAACCTATGTCTTTTAGTTGGCTTGAGGATGGGTTGATGATCATCCTATTACTTAAAAGGAAAGTATTTGTTTAAAGGACATTTAATCAGTGAGGTGTGACCCTTAATTTTTGCTTTGTATTTTATTTTCTACCAATTGCCTTATATTTTCCTGCAGTGGCTTAGAGAAGCTATGTTAAGAGTACATATGGTTCAGTACAGGAGAGTTTTGAGGGAAAAAGGACAATTTCCAAGTTTGGTGCCTCTGCAGCAATGGCTTTTAATGATCTATCAATTACATTTAATGCAACTGTGAAAAGTAGGATTTTTTTGTTATTAGGCTTACACTAGCCATAGAAGTATCAGGATCTCCACTGAAAAAAATATCCAGATGGGCCAAAGACATAACACTAAAAGGAGAAACCTGTACAACTTCAACAGCAGGTGGGTGGTCTAACCACTCCAGTGATGCTACAGTGACTGCGTCCAACTGCACCAGTCTATCCACCAACCTAACGAGTGCTGTACTGAGACAGCCTCCAGGCTAGTCCTAATTTTTAATTTTCAACTGTTAGGTAAAAGCTGGAAACAAGGAGCAGCACAGTGTCACCACCCTGCTGGTTCTCCAAAGACCAACTACTAGGTGGTCCCACAGGCCTCAACTTAAAAACCTTCTGCTTCGGAACAAAACACCTCTAGGGAAACTAGTTAACTCAGCAAGATTTGTGAATAGTAGCAATGAATGAATGAAGTCCAAGATGCTCAGTTCCACATAAGCATAATTAATGTATCCAACTATCATGCATAAGACTGACATTATCTTGGAAAACCTCCAAGGGTCACAGGCATGATACAAGAAAGGAAGCTACAGAAGGAGCTACTGTATTTGCTTAATAAATCTATCGCACAGACTGCTGTCAGCAGATTTTGTTCCAAGAAACTATACAAACAGAATAGTCTTTACAGACAGAAGAGAGGGAAGGGGGTGGAAGAGTGGCGAGAAGGATTTGATCTCATGATCTCCAACAAAGTTGAACAGCTGAAACGTTCACAGAAAATGTCTGTGGAATTCATGAATTTTCTGAATTATTATGACAAACTTCTGTTTCACAGCTTAAAGAAGTGGTCTTCATCTCCTTCAAGAAACCAAGAAAGTGCCACAGTTTGTCGTTTCAACATGAGGCTGTAATTAAACAGATGACTCGGGTTTTGTTGAGCCATTTGCATTCTTTGATAAATTTGCCATCTTCTTCCAAGACCGGAGTCATTCACACATTGTCTACAATGACTTCTCTAACAGAACAAATGCATCAAGTTTTATACAATTGCCTTTCCTATAAGGTCACTGGAGAACCCTAAATATACACTGAAGTTTGATTTTCCACATTACCTTCTCAAGTCACTGTAGTTTAACCAGTAGGGTTAAACTGCACTCTCTCTGCATGAAAACATAAATGTTAAGCATATGAAAGATGTCTTTAGCACAAATTCTCCTAAATTTAAGACTATATGTCTTAAGATTACACAGAAATAATCTTTCTTCATTCAGGTTTGGAAACAAAAACAATGTCAAGGGGTAATCAATTCTTCTTACATCCCTCAGCTATGCTGCCTTTCAGTTAACGTTGAACACCAAAAGGTGTTACTTTCGTATCAGACTGTCTGTAATCACTGAAACAGAGCATGAAGTAAAATAATTACGTACAAACAGGGTAAGCACTACTGTCTCTTTCAAAGTTATCCTAAAGAAACATTCCAGACAGGACTCTCAGATGACTTAGTAGATGGCAAAATTCACTGTACTGCCATTTATTAATTAAGGCTTATTTTAGAGAATTAAGTTCACATACAAGTGTCTCCTGTAACTCAGAAGCTCCTTGCAACTAGGCCTTGGCATGTGATTCTGGTGCTCCTTACCTTCCAAATAGGCTTAATTGTTTTGCAGAAACCTTTTTTTTCCTTCATTTGTTACTGTTAAGGAAGCTTGGCATTACTACCCTGTTATTCTTCTGTTCTCTCTAACAAGAAATTGACCTTCAGCAGCAGCACTGTACAACTCTGAATTGCTAAGATTGCTAAGTCACTAAAAGATGTGGCTGTAGTTACTAATCATAGGTTCATATATGTAGACAGATATGAGTGTATATACGTGTGTATGTATTTTTATATATGCACATACACATAATACGTAGATACATACCAGCTTTAAAAACATGGACCATACCTTTCAACCCCTGCAAAGAAACACCACCAAAAATCCCACTTCGTAAACAAACAATTCCCACCCCACCCCCCCATCTACCACAATACACTTAAAGCATCTGTAGACGCTCCTTCAACACATTACCCTGACCCACTTCACCGCGGAAACCTAGCGAAACAGGCTCCAAATATTTCATTCTGCAGCTGGTCTTTAAGCCCTAATAACCGAGGGAGGTTGAAGTCACTCTCTAATCTCCTAATGTGTAAGAATCAACAGAGCTCCCCTTTGAGCAGCCAGCCTACGCCGGAGCACAGAACAGATTGTGTCAATGACAGCTGCTTTCTGGCAGAACACGCAGGCTCCCTACCAAGAAAGGGAGGCAGGAAGCATCACTCAGTTGCGGAAGAGGTTGCCAGCTTAGAGAAAAAAAAAAATAAAAAAAAATCATACAGACATCTGAATAAGATCCGCGCAGCTCTAAAGAGAGCCCTAAATGTATATACACCGCTGCCATCTCCCCTTGCCCTGTCTTCTGTTGCTTGCCTTTAGGAGGATGAAAGTTTCCCACCACGACGACTGTTTGCCCACCTTTCTGAATGATGCCTAAGATGATATAGCTGCTCCACAAAGACAAAAAATAAAGTATTGTCAACCTCTCTAACTAGTTAAACAAAGCTTGAAATTAAACATGTGACACAGATACTCACTTTTCTTTAAAAAGCATTAGACGTAAGGAAATTAGCTGTAGCCTGCTGACTGATCACAGGTATCGCTGTGTGCATATCCAGACACACAAACACGTGGAAGCACGTTTCTTGCAACTGTGTCAGCCATGCATAAACTAGGCATGTAATAAAAAGCAGTTTCATAGCTCCATGTTCTGCCCAGTTTGTACAAGCATTATTTTAATTTGGAAGTAGCCACTAAATACAGCTTAAGACCAGTTGCAGTTTAATTCAAGTAAGAGGTTTCCGATCTTACATAACCATTTTTTCTGGGTGTCTATAATGTTCTGCAGCACAAGGTTAGAATTTTTTTAAAGGCTACATTTTGAAGACAAGTTGCTGGAATTAAACTTTTGTACTTCTGGGTGTATTACGTTCCACGATGAGGGGGGAAAAAAAAAAATCTAGCCCAAGCACCTTTCCCACCTCTGTTAAAGAAATAGAAACAAAAAACTTCCCAAGAAAAACTTGGCAACAAATCAGCAACTGATTTTTTTAAAGTACCGTTTAGATATGATGGCTGCAACACTTGACAAATTTGCATTCACATGCTTCAGCTCTATGGGTTAAGTTCTTGTTAGCTAGATTTCAGTCCTGATTAAAACCTTTCTCAGTACGTTAGACATAAAGCAGGCTGCAACTAACTGCTGTGTCAAAGCCACACTTATGTGCAAGCAGTCAACAAACAAACCAACCAAAGTTTTTTAATGAAAGGAATTTTACCAGTTAGCTTCGGCAGGGTGAAGAAAGGACAGGAAAAGGGTATGGAAATAAGCAATTTTAGAGGAAATGGACTATCTAGGTTGGTGGTTCTTTTGAAAGAACGTCATATAAATCACACTCACACCAGTTCTAACAGTACAAGCTCAGTGGAGAACGTTAAATTGCAGACTGGAGTCTTTCAAGAACTCAAAAATGGCAAAACGGGTGTAACATAAATATACCAGGCATTACCAGATCAATTTGTGGATGAAAGAAAAGTCCCAACCCCTAAGAATAAACACACCTACAAACAAATCTGGTAATAGGAAGAGTTTTGCAATACAAGATAATACTAATAAAACAGGAAAGACGGTTACAAAATTCCCTCTCGTAAGCATCCCGATTACATCATGAATTTAAGATTATAAATTATTGTCTTTACTACTTCCTCTAGTGCTTTACCTTCTGTTTACCAGACAGAAATAGCACGCAGAGCTTGCAACAGGTGTCCCATTTTGCTCAGTGGCAGCAGCGTCCCACTCGGCCGCTGCGTGCCAGTGGTGGGGCACCTCCGTGGAGACGATGTTCCAGCCCTCAGGACAGCTACGGAGTTGACAGCTGGGACATGTGAACAGAGCTCAGATTCAGACTCCAGCCCTGTGTAACCAAAAGCTGCTGCTGCTCCTTTTGAGATGTTAGTGGTCGGACAGACATTTTCCATTGCAGCCACACGATGCTGTTCTAGTTTTGCATCTGTGTTCATGAAATCACTGCAATTCAGTGCCATATTACAACCGTTCTTGTAAATATTCCTCTCTAGCCAGACAGCAAGGTCTTTTAAAGCCAGTCTCAGTTCAGGATCAGGCTAGTTTAATTACTGTCCTTAATTTGGGGTCTCTGTAGCACAAGCCCACATGAATCCTTCATCTTTGAGTCAGAAATTCCTCCTCATTTTACACCATCTCAGCCTGCACCAACTAGTATACAAAAACATCAAGTCTCTCATCTTTGAGGAACAGCTTATCTAGTCACGGGTTATGACTCTCACTATGTGTCCAGTCTGGGGAACTTCAGTCGGGTCCGCCTTCCTGCTTCACCTGGCAAGTTCTCCTCTTTCTCCTAACTGGGCCCAATGGTTGAGACACATTCAGAACAAAACCTCCAATGGCATGTTCATAGTCAGGAAAGCAATTAGTCTCACAAAGAACAACCAGGATGGCCCCACTGTCTTACCCTGCAAGACTACAGCGACAAGCGGCCTTTTACTGGGAAGCTTTATGGAACTGAACAAACCCCGGAAAACCTATTGCCAATGTTTCAGACCTAAGTAAGATTTACTCTAACACAAAGCAGCCTTTAAGACCATATACCAGTAACTTTTCAGAAAAGTAATAATGACCTTTTCCCAAATAATACATAGGCCTTGCTGACTACACAGTGAAAGAGGGAGCTATTTAGTTTTAAATGGCCTGAAGTCTACTCTCACAGTTAACAGCTATTCAAAAAGATCATCAAAAAATTTCTGTTAGTCGATTACGGCATAAAAGTATTTTTTAAATGAATATACTTTCCACATTTCTCAAGATCAGAAAGCTTTTACTCAAAACCTAAACACTAAGGTATTGAACTTGGAGGACAGTGGTGCTTAATAGCTCACAGAAGAACACGCATCTCTGAAAGACTGCAAAACAAGAGGGAGAGAACAGACTAAAAGTGACTTTGCTATATTTAGGAATAGCACAATCAATACAATACAGACACCAACTCCACAAATATAACTCGGGTCAGTCGCCAATGCCTGAAGCCAATGCATCTGCAGGGAAAAAAAGAAGGAAATAAATAAATAAATAGATAAATCAGTCTGATAGTGTAAGGGGAAAAAATTCCAATAAAAAGATTTGCTAAGCACAAAAGAAATGCTTTCTTCCCTTCCTTCTTTTGGGGGAATTTACCAAATCTCTATAGCAATTTAGCAATCTCTCAGCTGTTCTTCACATGTTTACTTTAATTTTGTGTTAGTTAACCTGAGATTGTTGAACAGTCAAAACCATTAAGGTGATACCACACAAAGGCTCAAAATGACAGCAAAAAAATAGCAGCTACCTAACAACCTCTACTGACAAAATAACTTTACAGCTCAGAAAGAAATGTTGCATTATAATCTGGATGCAATCAAATCTCTGGTGGGTTTGTAAATCATTGCTAAGAATAATCTGTCTGGTTGTTTACACTATTTAAAAAAATACTGATGTCGACACCCAAAGTTTGATTTCCATGTTGGTCTAAACTCTTGCATCTGTAACTGTTTGCAGACAAAATTTTGTCATCTCTATTAGTTGGACATTCTGCAATAGTCAAACATTGTCATTATTATGTCTCCACAAATCATAAGTGCTGACTCCCATGCAGAAAGGTCTGTAAAAGAAATTGAAAAGATAAAACAAAAAACTCCACCAAAACATCTACCACCAGACTGAAAGACATAAACAGAAACAATACTGTGGGATTTTACATTTACTGTGTTACTAACTTCTGCATCGTATACATACCATTGACAATGAAAAATTCTATACATTTACATGGCCAGGAAAACAGGTATATTTGACTACTTACGGAAAGCAACAGTTTGGGTGTGGCATTTTGTGGGTTTGGGGTTTTTTTTGGACTAAAAAGTTATTATGCAGAATTAATCTTTATCAGCTAGTTCTAATATGTGCAATTGTACCCACTGGAAGGAAAGAGAGGAGAAACAACAGTTGAGTGCATCTGTTTCCAAATATTTGATTGGATATGGTTCAAACAGTCTGCAGCCCAACCCTTACCAGAAGAGGTGCTCTTAGTAAATAATACAAGTCTTTTGTATATGCTCTTGCACCTGCTTTTTTCAGTGGAAAACAGATTTATACTGTTTCTTCACTCCTACGATGTTTCTGAGACACAGCAGCTAAGGGTAAGAAACCTAGATTTGGTGCTCCAGAACGCAACACCCATAAATCCATTGCTGTGGGTGGTTTGAAGTGAGTAATTTACTGCAATTAAAATGAATAATTGTACTTACATGCTCTGAGTTTGTAGGTACACATTTTTGTTGTTGCCACTATTGCAACTCAACTACATTTAACATGGAATCACATTCTGTTGTTGTTGCTGCTATTACATCTGAACTACATTTAAAATGGAATTAGCTAAACAAATACAAGCATCCACACATCCGCATTAGCTCTTGGGAGCTCATTAAACCCTTAGGCATTAAACTGATTTAGCTATAATTTATTTCTATATGGATATAGATGGACAGTCTTTTATAGCCACCAGCTTAAGCTTCAAAGTTTAAGGCAACGTGCTTTTGAGTCTCAGTTGTTTCTGATTAAGATTTGAAAACCTTGCCATTTGTAGCCCCCGCCTCCTCTCATCCAGGGCATTGTGTTCAAATAGCCAGAAGTCACCCACATTGCTTCCTTACATTTCTCATTTTTTGAACTATGATAGTATCAACAGAATACCAGAGAATACAAGTATTTTCAAATACTCAGATGTAGTAGCTCTTCTCAAGAACCCTTATCAGTAATCTAACACTGCTCCCATTGAAACTTAGTAGGGCTTTTATTACTCTCTTGAAAAAAAAAAAAAAATAGAATCCATGGCTTCACTCAGGAAATGTTACGTACTTCTGCAAAATTAGTTACAACAGAGAGAGTATAAAGTTTTCCTCTGACCTGAGAGGCCAGTTAAGAAGAACTTCATCTAATCCCTCCCTGATGCTGTTTTTGTTTTCGCTTACTCCAAACATTACCCAAAAGTTCTGACATCACCCACGTGCCATAACCACTCTCCTCCTACAGCAAAGGAAGAAGAATGTTCTCCTTCTGTGAAGAATCACCAAGATGGAAGACTGATGAGCTTTTTAAATGTGTAGAGTTACCCAATGAGGGTTACTAAGCCCTGGAACTACAAAAATGATAATTCAAGACAAATTTCTGAGTTATAGCATTTGTTAATTTTAAGCATAATTGACTTGTGAAACTCACCTGGCCTAAGAAGCCACGAAATGACATGTTCTAGCATGCGGCAATATGGAGTTGTGGCTGCATACCACAAACAGACCCCAAAGGTAAGAAAATAACACACAAAGTTATTTTTAAATCTATTTCAGAGAAACTGTTTGAGGACATAGGTAAGAGGGTGTTTGTACTCATTTTAATGGTACATCACATGAAAGAACTTTTTTTTTTTTTTTTAAACAGTTGTGTTTATTTGTTTAGTACAGGGAATTCCTGGAGGGGAGACTAATATTTATAGCAATGCTAGCCAAAGTATTCCTTCTCCATTCCCAAGATCATCCCTCCAAGTAAGGAAAGCAAGAAACAAAAAGCCTCATCTGCCAAAGCCAGCCAAAGTGATTTCTATTGTTGACTTCTTTAGTAGTCAATGATACTGAAGCCTAGGGCAAATGCTAACCAACCAGGTCCTGCATTTTAGTTTTCCAAATAGCTATCCACACAAGGTTTTGAGCTTTACAAACAACTAAGCCTCTAAAAAGAGAGTTTGTTTTAAAGTGATCCAACTAAACTATGAACATGATCAAGTATTACTCAAGTGCCGCCTTTTGAAATGCCAAGAGTCGAAACTTTTGATTCAGATTTGGAAGAGCAAGACTCTCAAGGTAAGGCCCCAGGCAGTAATGCTTATTTTTGCCTCCACTTTATTTTATAAATGCATCTAAAGATCACCGTGACTGGACCACTAACTGAACTATGAAAAAAAAAAAAATCAGTTCCCATCATCACTACACACACCAGCAAACACTAGAAATACGCACATAAAGCAGACATATGGTTCCTATGATATAGGCCCTTCAAAGTGAGGGTCCCAATTTATATGCAGTACAGCTCTTATCCATCATAGCAGCTTATGAGCACAACAGACATTTAAAGCTGAAAATGTTCTTACCCCAAAAAAGTAGCCTTGTACTAAACAAAGCAGCAGATACTTCAGGCTATTGATACAGGCAGAGCAATCCTCTCAGTTGCTTTCACATAGTGGGTTTGCTTTCAAAATTTCAGGAAAAGAAGTTTGGTTTTCATAGGCCTTAAACACTTATTAAGTTTCTAATTCTATGACTCAACCCCCCATGCCCCTTCAGTTCTTTTGCAGACACTTCCTAATGGAAACACGAGCTTCCTTGCACACCCACTCAGATGTATACAAGCTGTGTCAATTTATCAAACAGGAATTTCACAGCATCCCCAACTTCTTTTTCCCCCATCTCCCTCAAGCACACTCGTTGACTTTATTCTATGTTCTTAAAATTTGTGAAATTCAGGTATTTCAGTATTTCATTTAGCTGCAAGTGTCTAAGGCACTGTAGGTCTGTTGAAAACTGCCTATGAAAGAAAATTCTTTTGGCTATTTTTTTGAGTAATCAGAGATATGGAAAATTAAAAAGCCTGCTTTTGCATTGCATTGAATCTACCCTACCCTTTTTCAGATTAATTTAAGAAATGGAAATAAACTACATACCTTACTAGTTTATTCCTGGATAGGAAATAATAGTCACTGCAAAAAACTTTCTACCACTTACTGTACAGTTGGCAGGACCTACCAACTCCTGAACAATCCTATTTAATTCACCATGCTATAATAGTATACATGCTTTACAAGGAAAAAACTTGGTAATAAATAATTTAAAAATCCCCCTACATGCATCCCAGCAGCAAAGAACACAGTTGAGCTCAGCCACATCAGTAAAATTAGGAAGACAATTTTGCTGTACTGCTTTTTTTTAGTTATTTGCCCATCAGAGCATAATTTCCTTAAAATGTATTTACATTTTCCCCCCAAAAAATGTTCAGCCCACTCACACGGAAAGGTTTTTACTGCTTGCACACAAAGGAAAGGTATCTGCAAGTAGTCTGCTTTTTGGCATTCAGATACCTTGGAAATCAAATTGAAGCGAGATCTAGCATTTGTGTTAAATATAGAGCGGCTATTACTCACACCTTACTATCATAATATGACTTGGCAAAATACAGAGAGTCAAATGCCTTCCCCCTCCTCCCCTCCGTAGTGTACTGCTATAATTAGTCACCAGCAGTGTGACACAGGGAAGGTCTGTATGTACAGGCTCAGCTGGTGCGCGTCCAGAGAAGGTCCGAGGAGGGAGACTTCCCAGGAGTTGCTGCTGGATGAACACAGTTGGAAAAAAGCCTGCGAGACTGCAGATTAACAGCCCACAAAAAAAAAAAACCAACCCACCCCAAACCAAAACCCACCCAGATAGTGCTGGCCAGCTGAAAAGCTTGTCCCCAGACTTCGAACCAGTTTGTCAGACACTAGACCTGGTAGCGACTGAGATGAGTGGCACAGCCCTGTTTCCAGGCTGCTTGGATAACAACTGGGTGGCTAACGAGAGGGACTGGAAGAAGGTATTTTAAGTTGCAATTACTAGTTCATATCTTATCAAAAGAGCTGGATGCGCACAATCGTTGCTGCTAATAGCTTCCTCTTCTGAAAGAGGAACAAGAATTTTATTCATGGCAACTAAAGATAGAGTAAATAGTAGCAGGTGAAGGGTTAGATGGACTCTGCTGCTGCAACCACCCCAGTGAACTCCAGTACCTCCCACTCTTCTGGCAGGTAGTCCCACTGGAGCAGGTCTGAACCACACCTCTTTTGCTTGTAGAAATACTTCACCAGCCCTCTTTACAGTGACAAAGGACCCAACTAAACGACCATGTGGTGGCAGTGCTCAAAGATGAGGTCCACACAAGCAGCCCTCTCTCTTTAGCTGTGGGCTGGGTAGTCCCAACTGCGCACAGAGGGTGGCAAAGCACTTCGGACTTCCAAATCAATCACTGAGCAGCAGGGAGAAGTGTTAGAAATCACAACTAGAAGGAAAAGTGGCACTACCACACATCAGATGAAGCAGAGTTGCAGAGGGGATCAGCAGCAGGATGATGGAAAGCAAGGTCTGCTCCCTTTGCTATACACAAAATTTTAACTCCAATATGAGAGCAGACATCAACATCCGATCCACTATTAAGTCATTGCCATAGCACGGATACTCTTCAGCAGGCAAGGTTGAGTGCTGACGGGCAGCCTGACCTTGCTACAAGTCCATCTGAAGTCATAAGGCTGAATGAGGAAGTCGGGCACAAATAAATAAGGACGTTTTTACTTGCATGACTCCTTACACAGCTACACCTCGGCAATGGATTTCTCTTGGATCAGTCACGAAGCTGCTACTAAGAACAAAGACTGGTCATCGCAAATTTTATGCTCCCATACTGGTGGCACATACAGTTTAGGAACAATAGTCCCATCAATCCTCCAGACCCACTGCTGGCTACCAAATACAGTATTTTCCATCAAGTATTTAATGAAATTAATTTTAATAGGATTTTATAGACCAGCTGCAATCACTTACCACAGCCTTTTGGACTACTGTAACTTTCAGAAGTTAGGCATTATGTTACTTTATTTATCATTAGAAAACCCCACATGCTGTAAAAAGGTACATATGGTACCCAACCACCATTGAGAGGTAAAGAACTGGGTGCTTTCCAGCTTTCTAAACTAGGTTCTGGAACACTTTCTTATAGCTTTGGTAACACATTGTTGAAGAAGCTAACGTGAGGCTTTGTCTTTCTCTAACACTTACATTGTGATCCGTTCCCCCTCTCCACAAAAGAAAACTCACCAAAAGGTTGCAGGATACTTTTTTTTTTCCTGGCAATAAGATGCTGCTCTAAGACTGTGCCACACACAAACTGGATGAGCAGCCAACTGCTGAGTGGGAGGCTCATTAAAAAGGGCCATTTGCTTGCCATATGTCTCTTTCTTCTAGACAGACTAATTCTAGTCATTAGAGTTTTAACCAGAAATGCAGATTAGCAAAGCAACTTTTTGTTAAAATGGTACCAGAAATTTTCCTAAGCATCAGAATATTGAGAACCCCTCGGTGCTCAGAGCGAGTTACCAGTTAGGAACGACAGCCCTGATGCCAGAGCGCCTCGATCCTTGCAAGGCTGGCACTTCCCAGCCTCCCGTCGTGGAGTCCCAATCCCACCACCTCTTCCTGCTCCTGTCCTCCGCCACCACCCAGGCTGCTGCTGCTATTGTCTCCTGCTTCCCCCCTCCACCACCATCTCCCCCTCATTGCTCTCCCTTCCTGCTCCTGCCCTAACGCTTCCCTTGCTCATTCCCACACCCAGCAGGATGACTACAGGAGTGTAAACTGACAAGATCAGCCAAGCTTGTCTGACGCTCAGAAGTCTGTGGACTGTGCTCCCAGTTTGGGAAGGCAGCACAAGCACATGTGTTCCCAACCGTCTGTCTAGAGCAGCTCTTGCAGACCTTCGGGTCCACGCTACGTATCTTTAGCAGTGTGGGTACTACCACGAGAGTAGACAAACGCAGGTAACCCACAGGCGTCCATGGGCTTCCTGCAGTGAGGTAATGGTCATGCAGCAGGAATCAAATTGACAAAAAGGAAAACCAGCCCCAGCCCCTCACGATTTCAAGTGCATCTCTCAGCCTGTTTTTTAGAATCAGATAAAGCAGTTTTTCCACACAGGAACATATGCACACTAGATCTTACTATAAATGTCAGTCTCTCTTCTATTTACATGCTGTTTTAAGATACTACCAGTCTGAAGTCAAATGCAGGCTGTCCGTTAATTTTAGTTAGAAAGTTTGTCTAAATTCACGTGTTATGATTCTCTCACAATTGTCCTCCTGGAGGATCCGAAAGCACTTCACAGGAAAAAACTGATACCATGAACAGTTACAAGTAACGACCATTTCCCCCATCCAACGGCACAACAACGTCTAGAAAAGCCTAAAGCTGATTTAGTATCATACTGCAACTCTCATTTCTACACATAGTATTTCTCATACCACACCCCAGGATATGCTGTAGCTCATTCCCTATACTGACTCGGAAGGACGCATCCTTCCCAAGCAGCTAGCTCTGGGTATCCAAGCCACACTTGCAAGAATCTCTCAACTCAGGCCCCCAAATCGCAAACACAGCACTACTTTGTTTTTCTTCAGGTTTTTTTTTTTTTCTTGGCGATGCCATTTGTGTAGCAAATGTCTTAATTCCCCACACACACACTTTGAACCCTAGTAATTAAATTAGCAGGGACACAGTAGTTAAAGAACTGGATCATGCAAGCCGCCCTGTCCATCCATCTCTCAGCATGGTTTCACTTTTCCCATCAAGCTTCAGAGGAATTCCACTTGGGCTACACAGCCTTTATTTTCTGAGTTTAGAAACACAGAGGCCCATGCAGCGTTTTAGCAGAGGCAGCTTTCCCTAATCAATACTTCCTACTGAACACACTTTCTCCTCCATAGATACACACACTTGCCTATATTCAAAAGGTTAATGATAAAAAAAAAAAAAAAATTATGAAAAACACCCAAACCTACTCTTCTGGCAAAAGACAACAAACGCACTTCCCATCATTTTGATGAAGACCTTCAGAAACCTTCAGATGTGATCGTGCACCACATTGTCCCTCCTTCTTTTTCATGCACACATGCAGCCATCGTGACAAAGACAGGACCTTTCACACGATGAGCTGGTGCACACACACTAAAAGAGGGATCAGGTGAGCACCATGAAACAAGGAACACGTGCAGCCAGCTTGAATGATTTCAGCCACCCAAACGCAGCCGGCCAGCCAGCCTTGGCTGGCTATTCCCAGTCTACCGCAATACAGAATTCATGTGAGACGAACCGGAAAAGGTTGAACTGGTGACAAATATTCAAAGAGCATGCTGTGAAGGTGACTCCCGTGAAAAACATAACCTTCTTAGCATTTAGATTTAAAAGGTCTTTCTTACTCTACACAGGCTATTAACCATCCAAGATGACAGTAGCATCTGTCAGCATTGTAGATTCTGTGACAGGTGGCTCACCAGCCAGGCGTTCCGAGTTTGAGGAGAGCCCCCGTACAGTACACACACGTACACTGTATTTCATTCTTTGCCCCTGCTCTGCCTGCCTTTGGGATCAAACTGCCCACTTAGGCTCAAAAGAAGGGTTGAGTCTCACCTGCAGTAAAGGGAACAAGTGTAGGACACAGAGCTTCACATCTGTACATAAAGCTGTGAGGGAAAATAAGGACAGGCTTTGGTTTCCCACTAATGCTTAAGTCCTTCAGAATGAGAAGTTAAATACCCACGTTTCTCCCATCCAGTTAATAATGGTCACCTTTACTATTAGTGTTAATAGCTTCCCCCACACACACACTGAAACAAGTTAATCTCTACCAACTGAGAAGAGAAAATCTCTGCACAACAGCTCATGACAGAGGAAAAAAAAGCCAGTTTTTCCACTCCTCAAAGTTTCAAAGCTCACAGAAGTGCCTTTCCCTGACACAGCAGAATTACTGTCTTGGATCACAGGCTAAATTAAACACACAAATTACATTCTCCATATAAACAGAGTTATACACGGCTTAAATAGCATAGTTTTATTTTCCTATTGGCACCAATTGGTACAGTAGTGCAGTTGAAGCTTAAGACATCCGTGATGTCAGTTGCTTTAATAGGCATCACTGACGTGACTGGCTCCCGTTCCCAGACGTGAAGTGTGCTGGTTTCCATGGGGAGGATGCTGACCGAAGAATTCCTACCACACTTCCTATCGGTTGTTTTGAGCAGCAAACACTGGCTCCAGGGAAAAAACCAAAAAGTCTGTTTGGGCATCCAAAAATTCACAAGATGACATCATCCCGTGTGACAGATTTTTCTGCAGTTCCCTCCCCAAACAGACATGACCTATCAAAACCTCTGCTCTACATTCCTGCCAGCTGGGTTGTGTATTTACAGAAGGGGAAGACATTCACAATTTCTGCCTTGCTTCTTTGCCATGTGAGCTCAGTTGTAATAGTTCCTCCTCCAGCCCCAAGAAGCAAAAGGGACAGTCAGTCTAGAAAAGATTTCTTAGACTAATCATAGGAAGCTCATGGCAATTTCTTCCCTCTCAAATTCTCATGCAGATTTAGACCATGTAACAAGTCAGAGTAACTGGCTTGAGGAAAAAGAGGGGACAAACTCAAAACAAACTGAAACCAAAGGCAGAAGAGACAGCCAAATGTTAAAACTAAAAAAAAACAACTGTACACAGTAAACTATACCCAAATCCCCTAAACATTAAGGGCTGTACTTCTCTGCAAAAATCTTTATCTGCTACTAGCATGCACTACCACCCAGGAGAGAGTAAGGCACGGGATAGTCAAACTGGTGACTGCATCTACATGCTTGAACATCTACTTCAGGGTAGGAAGGGGTGAAGCAGCTTCACAATTCATGCCTTGGTCAGTGCCTAGAAACAGGGACCTCATCTCTACCTCAGCTTCACTGGCAGGAGCTTACCAACTGGGTAAGCTGTAGCGTTCATCCACCTCTTCCCTTCTAAATCCTTAAGTTCCACCTCATGAAAGAAGAAAACAGCTTCCTCTTGGGAACTCAGGAGCCACATTCCCAACTTCCTTGTAGCTAGTACTTAGGGCAGCCTCAAGTGGTCAGAAATGTGGGATCAGACCAGAACCTCAAGTGCAGCCATGAATACACCTCAGATTCCCAGTGGGGATCAACCTTGTCCTCTCAGCTTCCTAGTGGTTAAGTTAGGCAGCTTTTAAGACTCTTCTCCCAAGCACTTAAGTCTTTCAAGCATCATGCAAATGAGCCCAGCGCTCCACTGTACCAGCCAAGAGCTAAGGCAAAGTAATCCAAGCAATGCCAAGCAAATCCTGTGCGATTTAGCCCATCTCCCAGTCTTCTGGGACCCAGTTTCCCAGCTGCTATTCTAACCTTCCCTCAACTGCAATCTTTCAAAAAGTCATCCTCCCCAGTTAATTTCTTTTGTACAAGCCTCTAGAGTTTTTTTCCTAATCGATGCAACTCCAATCAGCTTCTTCACTGCCCACAGAGATCTGAAACAAGCAAACAAAAACACCCCACCAACCCAAAACCAAACCACCAACCCACCTTACAGTGAATGCTTATAAGGTCACAGCTGAATTTCAGCCAAATTGCAAGTTTGCAGACTTAGAGTAATAGCCAAGAATTGTGGAATTCTGAGAGGAACATGTGATACTTCGAATCATCAGTTGTAAGAGCTGCAAGTTTTCTCTCTCTCCTCCTACTCCCTTTCCCTTCTCACAAATAAAATACAGAGAAGTTCAATACTGAAGCAAATGTGGGGTTGTTATAAACGAGGGTAAGATTATACTCTTGCTGAAGTCAAAGTAGGGGAGAACAAGACAGCTGTACATAAAAGCATATGCTTCTTTCCACCTAGTACCTCACTTGAGGTAGTATTGAAAAATATCACTATCATCACAAGCTTTTGTCTCCTTTAAGGCACCAAGCAAACCTCATGAAACTAAACAAATTTTATAGTACAAACTGGTATCTACAAACCACAAACTCTTATTCCAGGTTGGAAAGCAAGAGACAAAATGCAGGTATTTTCTTTCCATGAACTTCTGGGACATAACCAGACCCTTCCTCCATTACTTGGAATAATACCACCCCGTGAACTAATCCTACTGTTCTCATTACATCAAAGAGCAGCAGCCTTCAAGACCTGCAGACCCTACAGCAGTTTCAGCTTTCATTTTAGCTGAGCCAGGCAGCAAAACTGGAAGGTGGATAGGAACTAAAATAGAGTTGAATGAGGTTTCACCAAAAGGCTGAATACGAACTTTGAAATATCCATCCACCAAAATGTATGTCAAGCAAATTCTACAAATTCTGTAGGCGACTCCAGAAATCTCTCACAGACATAGGGCTGTACGTATACAAAGAGAGAAGCAGACCCACAATCCACTGATTTTAATTTATGAGGAAGATAACTTTAAGGAAACTAGACACTGCAAAAAAGTCTGGCTGACTCAGAGAGATGAAGTTGAGAGCGAAAGATTCTCAGCAGTGCAACCTGATGAAGAATTGCACGCCACTGTTTCACTAGAAGCTAAATTTGAACCATCTCCCTACACTGAAAAGGTATTTCTGATCCACAGCTGGCACACGATACTAGAAAGCAAGTACCGTATACACTCAGAACAAACTTGCTGGGCTCAGGACAAACTGCTCAATCAAAAATCAACTAAGCAAGCAAGGAAACAGGAAAAAAATGTTTGGAGAGGCATTTGCCAAAATTTGAACTGGCACCAAAAAGTGGAGTAACAAACAGATAGGACCATGGGGAAGTCTGACAGCAACTAGAACTGTTGAAGGTAACACTCGGCCGGGGCGGGGGGGGG
>VZSF01006574.1:661874-692049 GCA_013398295.1 Chionis minor
GGGGGGGGGGGGGGGGGGCAAGAAAAAAAATATTTGTTTATATATGGAAGAACAGGTCATCCATTATTTCAAGGTGACAAGTTTCAACAATCCAGGAATATCAAGACAGTTTCCAGACTACAAAGCTGTGATTGCCTAGAATAGAAAAACTCAGTCTTTGGCAGGGAAAAAGAAGGTAGCAATTAAACTAAAAACAAGTAGATAAATATATTTTAAGGCATACTTATTTCCCTGACAAAAAACCATGGAATGATGCTATATGGGCAATTACAACTGTTTCAGACATTACTGATCTCAGACTTGCAGCTGAAGAGATATGTACCTCTCACGAAAACGAGTGCCCTCTTATTCTGCAATACCCTACAGACTTCTAAATCAATAGCAAATAAGACTTTCTTCTATTTGTTTATAGAATCATAGAATGGTTTAGGTTGGAAGGGACCTTAAAGATCATCTAGTTACAACCCCACTGCCATGGACAAGGACACCTCCCACTAGACTAGATTGCTCAAAGCCTCATCCAACCTGGCCTTAAACACTTTCAGGGATGGGGCATCCATAGCTTCCCCGGGAAACCTGTTCCAGTGCCTCACCACTCTCGGAGTGAAAAATCTCTTCCTGAGATCTAATCTAAATCTACCCTCTTCCAGTTTGAGGCCATTACCCCTCGTCCTATCACTACATGCCCTTGTAGAGAAAAATCAAGTATTCAGACCTACAGAAGTCATATTTTTAAAAGCATGAGGACTATATGCTGGTGGCAATGCTTCTATTAGCAGTACCTGTGAAGAAAAGCTTTCAAACCTCCAACTGCTTTTCAGATCATACAGCCTTGTTCAAGAAAAAAAAAAACCAAACAAAAACCCAAAAAAATCCAAAACTTGTGTACAGTGAGGTTAAATGTGTGGGTTGGTTTTTTTTCTTGGTTTTCTTCTGAGGACATACACTCATTAATTGTTTACCAGCCCACACATACATGGCAACCTGCCTCTCTCAGAAGCACTGCATTCAGGCCCTGTTTTCTAGAAGTTACATCCAGTTGTACAGCACAAAAGCCCCAGGAGAACTATGTGATAGCTGGATGCCAGGTTAAGTTCAAAGTAAAACACAAATTAAAATGCAAAACGCATTTCATATCAGGGAGTGGTGTACCTGTTAGCTGGAAAGGACTCACCTAAGTTAGTTCCAAACTCCAGAACAGTGTCCCTCGCTGTCTCAGATCTCACTCACCTCTTTGAACTTAAAAATTACCCTGTCAGAGCTGTAATGCTCCACTTACACAGAAGAACAGGAACAGTGCTCCTGACACCACCCGCTATTCCCAGGGAGGGAAAGCCCCGAACAAAGGGCTCTTTGTCAAACACCACCTTCCTTGACCAGCAGACAGCATTAAAACGCACTTAAGGGAGTGAAGAGACTAAATTGAATGTAAGACAAGGAAGCATCCCTCTGTCCTCAAAGTAATACAAGCTGGCAGCAGATACCATAAAATCAGATGGACGTTTGGCAGTCTAATGTTTGCTCTTCTCTCCAGGGCCACGAAGAGAGCCGTACAGCATACCTACAGAAGACCTACCACACTATAAACATCTAAGAGCGCTCAGTATGACCAAAGTCATAACACAAGCTCTTACAGATCTTGGCTAAAACAGGTTCAAGGTGGGCACCGAGCAAGAGCAGCTGTCGACACCATCTCAAGACAACTAGGAGATGCCCAACTCACACCATACTTCAGCACTCTCCTCCCTTGGTGTCTGAAATCTGTCTGTCCCAGAGTGGGCAGCAGTAGGACTACAAAATTGCACCTTAGAGGCCAACACATCTTTGGACATGAGAAAAATTCTGCAGCTGCACGTTGCAAAATCTCAGGGAGCTCTCCTGCTCCACCGCTGCAAAGGCAAGTTCACTCCTGAGAAGACCTGCAGAGAGCGTCTTCCTCTGTGTCAGCAGGATGCAACGAGGAACAGGCCCATCAGGCACTGCTCCATGGTCAGCAAATCCAACCAGTAGAAACAGGTTTCAGTAGAGTGTTCGTTGTACGCTGGTTCTAACACTGGAGAAGGGATTTCTGACTCATTCCCACCCATTGCCCCACCTGGGGAAGGTTCACATGACAAGGTTTTATATTTCCTCATGTAAAAGACATTAAGAAAGCTATCAGCACACTTAGGTAAACAACCGGACAGGACACCAGTAATTACTCTGTATTAGCAACTGCACACCTTCACTGTGCGGTGGGGAGGTGTGAGTTCACAGGAAGAGTATTTCCAACGCCCCGGATGTGTTACAGTGTGGCACACCCTGCAATAGGGTGTTACTTTCTAATGTTTTAATAAAAGTATTTTCTTCATTAGTTGCCTCCTACGAGCACACAGACCGCAGCACTGATGCAAGAGGTATTTCCCTCCAAACCTTGTACAAAGCTGAGTAGAAGCTTAAACAAAAAGAAATAGTTGGGGTTTGGATTTTTTTGATTTTTAATTTTTTTTTTTTTTTAAACACCATCTCAAGGGAACAGCATTGGTCTCAAAAGGAACAAAACCTCTAACGGGCAGAGGAGGAGAGCAAATGAACCATCAGTTGCAACAAGAGAGATAAGGCCGTAAAAACCACCAGTAAAAGTCCTGTTGTGATTTGATTAACGTGGGACTGAATATCCGGGGCAAAATAACCTAGCTGCTACCAACCCACCCCAAAGCCTTTTTATTTTCATTGCATAGGCCTACCAATACGAGCACAGCCTTTGTAAGAAGACTGTGTTGTGTATGTGAGGATACGCACACACACGGGTCACTCCACAGCTCGCTCTGCTGCTTTTTTCTTACGGGAAGTTTTAAGGAACCACATCCAACACCACGAAACTTTCACATCAGTCATCTGCACACATAAGGAACTGCAGCCACTTAGCACAGGCATTTACAACAGACTGAACTTGGGCTCTTTAGAGTCAGAGCAGAAGATCTCTGTGGCTTGAGCTGACGGATCCTCAAAACCACTTTTGATAGTTTTGAGCTGTATATGCCTGCAAGGCAACACAAGAAGGGCCAGAGCACACCCAAGGGCCACAGCGTTCAAACCCCCAGACGGTGGCTTCAATCGCTTTCAGTTATCACAGAATATGTTTGAGATGTGGTCACCAACACCCCTGGGGCAAATCTTCCCATGCAGCTACCTCTGCTCAGAGGAACGAGAGGTGCACTTCTTGACAAGCAGCGGCGCAGTGAAGGCTGATTCTGCAAGATATCAACGTGCCCTGTACCTTGCAAATTCCAATCATAAACCAGTGTTTTCCGGAGGCTACTAACAGAGACATTTATCAGGGTAAAGATTACAGCGCTGCCTAAGCCAAAACTAACAGTAACATTTGTCATCAGCTGGAGGGTATGGATGATACACGCTCCCTTTTAGAGTAGAAATTTAGTAGGAAGGATATCACAGTACCAGGAACACATAAAACTAGCTCAGACGGAAAGCTGGTAAGACCTTGCTCTAAGTATCAAGTGTGAATTACAGGTACTTGAGGAAAGCAAAGGACACCAAAGCTGTTGTGATGGTTTACCTTGGACTCCTGTGAAGTCCACTCTCTCACATCAAGACAGGACACTATCAGGACAGTAATTTTAATCTGCTCTCCATTCTATGTGCACGTGAAGAACCCTTTTGTTTCAGAAGCCAGAAACACATTAGCCATTTTGTTTTAATTACATGAAAATTGAACTCGATGCTACATTAACTTTAACTTTTACTCTAACGAGAAGTAGACTGGAAATAGTATTCAAGAGGGAATGGTTAGACTAACAGCTGTCATATATGACTGTTCTTTGACAGAAACCGCAAAAGTTAACCATGTCAGCCAGCCTCAACAGAAACAACCAGAGTAGCAGTAGGGAAAAAAACATCCTGAAGACTGAAGAACTCAGGTTCTGTTAATGAGATTTCACTTAAATGTAAAATACAGCATTTTCCTTCTTTAATAAGGCTTTATTGTATTTACATTTAATAAGTGTATCAAAACCCGATTTAGCAAGTAGCAAAATAAGATTTACTTTATACTCATATTTATGTATGTGAGTGATGACTTTGTGGTACTTAAGCCCCTGATCTTAGGAGAATACCATCAGTTTCAACTTCCCTTCCTGCTCAACTGTTGCAACCAAAATAATGCTGCAATTTGCTACATTAGAATTCTGCTAGGGAGAAAAAAAGGAAGATGTTATTCCATTAAAGCAGAAACAAACCCGGAAAGTCATTTTAACGAGCTCTTTTGTTCAATGTCTAAGGGTCATCCTGGTAGGCAGTACAAGCAGTAATGTCAGCTGTGCGTTCGTAACACACATCCCCCTTGACAAAAGTTTAAATCATGCAAAAAAGTCAGTCCTATAATCCAAAATTTATACAGCAATACACTTTACAAACATTTGCCTATGAGGACATAAAAATCCCTCCTCTAAACCCAAAACCTAATGGCTGAGCCCCATATAAGCATTCTGCCAGCTGTTCTGGTTGTGTTTTCTGCAAAGATGGGAAGTTCTCGCAGGCAGATGCCCCAGCCAGAGCTAGCAGCATCACTGCACCAGGCCAGTACCCAGCCCAGCAAGTCTTCTTAGGCAGATACATTAAGCTTCACCTCTTCAGTGCAAGGTTCTGGATCCCAAAAGCAGTGATGCCATGAGGCGCTGCACAACGCAGCACTGAAAGCACACGCAGTATTTGTTTATAGATTTCTGCGTGGTACTCCACAGCAGCATAAATTTATCCTTTGGGTACGGAAGGCATTTTTAAATGAATTTTGATGCACCAGATTGTGGACCTTCACATGCTTAGACACATCTCTCCTTTCTTGTAGGCAGGTCCATCAGACATGCTCAGGTCCTTCAAGTTAGCACTGATCATTTTTATGAAGTTCCTTTGGCAGCATCAGAGCCTGTCACGTACTCAGTAAGTGCCCTCACTACATGTCAGCTTCTGAACTTTCCTGTATTTTCCTCTCATTGATGAGGGGCTTATGGCAGGGAACTTTCTGGAGATTGTTTGACAGCAAAACACGTTCTGCCAACTAAAGATACACTCTTTTCCTGCACTAACACGGGCCAGGAAGAAAAATGCATTGATTCTTTTGCAGTATCTTAGGGGACAGATTTTGATTTTGCTGGTATCTATATAAATTTAAGCTATGAATGAATGGAAGTATGAAGAGTCAGGAAATCCTGCTGAGCAGATCTTTGTTAATTTCTTTAAAAATTAAGAACCAAGCTTTAGTAAACCCCTTACTTGGGGGTAAGTAACTTGAAATCTTCTTTCATGCCAATAACCAGTTTATTTTTTGTTCTCCTTCTTCCAGGAATCACAGTGAGGATTTTAAAACACACCATTCAGTCTGAAGGAAGTGAAGTGTTTATCTGGCCACAGCACTGAAGCTTAAGCAGCCAAAAGGTGTCAAAAATAAATAAATAAATCGATGTTACTAAGCACGGGCACTAGAAATTGTTTATATTAAGAAAGTTTGAATTGGAGGGTTTTAAAGCCACATATATTGTGACACTACATGTTATCACACCAAAGCTTTTAAACACGTCTTCAAAAAAATTAACCTTCCAGAAGTGAACTCCAAGGAGAAACAGTACATAAGAAGGTAACTGGTGTAAGTTCATCACTGAAATAGGGTGCACCGCTGTAGTTGCAGCCCTGGTGTGACTGAAACAAAACATTTCAGTCAGCTCTTGTACAACTAGGGACACCCTCTTTGCACCAACATTTTAAAGGAGACTGGAAGACAGCGGAGTAGATTACTCAATTGACAGTTGGTTATCCAGAAGACCAAGTAATACACTCAGCCCACATCTTTGCTTTGTAGCCTTGGCCCTTTCAGTTCACACTTCCCAGCTTTTTAAATTTCTGTATCTACTGCAGTAAGATAAGCACTTCCCACTCGTATAAGTATTGTTCTACTTTGCTTGTGGGTAAGGACACTGAGCAATGGGAAACAGTATTAAAAATAATTTCCTAGGAAATTAAAAATAATTTTAGATCATAAAATAAGCATGGATTAGTTGCATCATATCTACTTGGAACAACAGTATTACTGCATCATCCAAAAAGGCAGACAGTGACAAGGAACTACAGAGGAGCATTAGTATAAAACTGCAGCATTCCTATGAAGGGTCCCTGGCCTTTAACATGGAAATAATAAAAAAATCCCCCCCCAGCAATGAAGTGTAAAACCCATTCCATCTTTTACCCAACATTTCAAGGCATTTTCAAACTTCCACAATTTTGTCCCCACATTCACAGATGAGAAGCAATTCGCTCTACTCAAATTGAAACCAATTCTTCTACATTGCCAGGTGTTCTTTCAATGTGCTGCCCAATGAAATACATCTGTTTAGTAGCCCTGGGGGTAAATTAGTATCTCTTGCACTCTGTAACACTACAAAAAAGTTAAGTCACTGACACCAGCATCAGAGGCACAGCTTCTCTCTGTCAAATAAAGTGATCAGTCTAAGTGGCAGGCAATTCATTTTCTTTGAATTTGTATTTCAGGTCAACAATAGCTTTACCTGCATAATGTACAGGGATTTCTATCTTTGGCCCTATGACGTAGTGACCCTCCTCCAGACTGTGAGCTGTAATTGTTGTCCACTGCCGACATGAATGAATCAGAAGATAATCGCTCTCTCGAAGGCCTTCTACAGTTTCTCCTGCAAAACAGATGCAATTTTTTTTAAACAAAAAATCACACTTACTGCACAAAGAATTAGGAAAACTTCACAACAAGCATTTTCTTCTTACTGCTGTTTATTTTTTCAGACATTTTGGCATTTAAAAATCCATCTAAGTAAATTTCAATTCTACACAGTATTCGTTTTTGCAACGTAAGCACTTCACCTTACAGAAAACCAACATAAAGCAAAACAACTCAGTGCATGAACACAATACCACAGAGATATAATCCAGGTTACTCAGCTGTGGCTCTGGGTCTCCTTTTTCAGCTTTCTGCATAAACAGATTTTTCACATCTCTATTTATGTCTGCCTATCTCGCTTAATACGAATACTTGAGCACTCTTTTAATATTTAAATAAAGGTAAAAAAGCACCCTTTCATATGTTCAAAGATCAGCATGACGCTACCCTACAGCCACGTGAAGGTAAATCTTGTTCATCGCTATCAAGCAATCAGTTATCACACTTGCAGATACGGAGATTTCAGCTTTGTCACTCTATCTCTTTGCAAGTTACTGCTTAAATCCTGTATCCGTAAACTTAGCGCTGCCACTTAAGGAAAAAAAAATAACAAATGAAAACATTAACATGCACCAAAGGGCTCCGAGGTCCTCTCCCATAGATAAATTCAACCAGAAGCCTCCCTAGGTAACGTCCAGCTCATCTTTGCAGTGCCCTCTGTTGTACTGTGGTGTCTGCCAAACCCATCCCAAACACACCTAGAGATCCAGTTCTCCTTTCTTCCCCTCTCCCTACCACGTCCTCTGCGTTTCCACCAAGTACCCTCTCCTCCTCCACTGGCTGCAGCGCCCGATCAGGACCAGGCTGCTTTGCTTTGCTTTCCAGCAATTGCAAGAGGCACATTAGACCGACTACTCCAAGTGCCAGCTACACATCTCCGGCACGATACATCAATAAAATTTCATAGAGCAGGTCGTATCATGGCAGACTGCTCTTACATACCTGCAGTCCTGCTCAGTACGCTTCTGCATTAAACACGCAGAAAACAGCCTGTCTCAAGGTGTCTTTAAAAGCAGCCACATGAACTTTCAGGAACACTTCGCAGACACTCAACACGGGCCAAGAATAATGAAGCTTTAAATTTCATTTTCCTTCACTCCCATCAGCCCTCTGCAGTTACAGCCAAAAATAAAGCAAGTAGTTTAGCCCTGGAATCAAGTTTGGACAAAACCCATTCCCTTCAGCTACTGTAACAAACTGCACTTTCTCTTCACTGCCCTCCGATATTCTTAAAAGTCAGTGGAAGAATGAGACTTTCCTCAGCCTGGGGCAGCAGACGCTTCCCCTGTTCAGCCTCTGCAGAGGAGAGATACTTCCCATTGAGCTTTTTTTTGCCCACACCAGGCAATCTTTTCCACTGTAGGCAATGGCTACTACACACCCCATTCCTGCCTGATTTCATGCTCCCATTCTATCAGAAAGCGCCCTCCTACACGGTTCAAAACGCAGCAACTGGTGTGTGTGAGAACTGTTAGGTTTTAAATCAGAAGAGACCATTACAACCACCTCCTTCAACACTCTGGCCACAGGATTCTGCTTGTTTCCTCCAGAAACTTGGGTTTGGCTAAACAAGGCCAAGACCCCTCCCAACCTCCCTGCAGAGCCCAAGAGATGGAGTTCCCTGGGTCTGCTGTCCCACAACCTGTTAAACCTTAAAAAAAGTTCCTGTTTTGAGCATTTGGGGCTTTAACTTACAACTGTGGATAAACTGCTGTTACGGGGGGTGTAGAGGGGAAACAAACAAACAAAATATCAAAAGGTATACAGTGCTCCTTAGTACTGGTTATTCTTACTCCTATGAAGGTTACAATTCCAAGTTTCCTTCTTTTCCACAGCACAGAAAAGTAGTTTCCAGGTAAGCAGGACATTTCAAGAAGTGGTTTCCAAGTGCTCCTTGGACCACAGCTCCTGGCAGCCCAGCCAAACAGCTTGGCACCAGTTCCTGCTCCCTGGGATGCACCACCCCTCCACCCACAGCGTGCTGGGAGAAAGGACCTCAGATAGCCTAGGGAAGAGCAGCAAAACTGCCATGCAGCACCAAGGAACTCTTTGGTCCCTTCCATATCTTGAAGGAAATTCAGATGTATTTGACAGAGGGGTCATGCACCCGCTAAATGTTTCCAAATCATCTGACCTTGAGCATCTCCTGTTTTCTGCTCATAGGGCAACTCCTAATATGCATAAAAACTATCTTCAGCTTGCTGTAACAGAGGGTTACAATTTTGGGGGAAAACACAATAGTAATAATATATGGTGTTATTTGAAACTCATGTTTCAGTTCAGAGAGTTACACTCACGCTTTCTATAATCCACAGCAACAAGTAATTATTCCATCCCACAACAAAATAAAACCAATGACACCTAAAGGAAGAACTAGTATTCTACTAGTTTCACTGACAGCGGTAAACAAATTTTGAAGAAAATAAAAAGCATCTCTGGTATGTTTTTTCTCTGCTTTACAGTTTGTAGTTATAATTTTGTAATGTTACCTAGAGGAAGGCAGGATTCTCCATCCAGGACTGCAGGGAAATAATTACAGTATGGATCATCCTTGAAGAGTTTGACAAAGATATTCTCAGGAAAATAGACACCCATGATGAAAAGGTGCTTCCAGTCACGGCTCACATGCCACGATCTGTTTAAGTGGTTACTCCACTAAAACTGGGTGGGACAGGTGAGTGTAAAAAGAGATTACTAAGGCAGGCCCTAGAGTGACTACATAATTAAGTCTGCAGCTAGAAGTAGCTGTATATTTTTTAAAAAGAACTTTGGAAACCACAGTTCTTGTTACACCAATTATTTATTCCAAACGATTGCATTGGAAATGAATTTTGTGCTTTGCCACGGGAGCTGGAGCAACAGGGAGATCACAGTCCCTCTGGCTCCCTCCCAACAGGCAGGTCTATCCACAACAAACCCTGATCTTTCCTAACCATGGCAAACCAGATTCCTGAGGCTGATTTAGAGGACGAGGCTTCTTGTCACCAAAGGGATTAGTGGACTTGGAAAAACACCTGGCTACTGATGGCCTCCACACCATGGAGGGAAAATACAAGGAAGAGTCAAGCATGACCGAGGACAACAAAACATGGCCATATGTACTCTCTTCTTTCTTCCATTTTCCTCTAGTCTGTCTCCCCCTGGAAGACTTGCTCACTGTCTCTGGGAGAGGAGGACCTTTCAGGCAGGAGACACCTCTGACCCTAGCTGCACGGATCAGCTCCCGGCCCAAGCACAGCCCAGACTTGGCCCTTCATGCTTTTCTCAGCCAACCATACCTTGCAAAACAGCCACACATATCCAATCTCATTCTTTCCCCCGTCTCAGTAATACAAGTTATGCAAGCCTTTCATTAATCACATTTTAACTATGTGGGAGAGAACTCGGCAGTCCTCACGTCCACCAGCTATGTAACTCGGTTCTCACCTATTCAACATACTCCCACACTGCTGCTTACACAAAAATCAGACGCCATGAGAAAACAGAGAACATAGGCCACTCATCTTTAGTAACAGTTTTGTCTCTTATGATCAAATATGGATTAGCTCTGTATTTCCTCGCCCTCTCCTCCCCACCCCACATGCCCGCAATATAATTAAACCACTACAAAGAATCTACAGGCAAATACTTGAGTTGTTTCCCCCCCCCCCCAAACAAAACCCATAGAAGCAACGAATTATCACATGCAATTCCCCACCCCTCCCCAAGCTGCCTACCTCTTTCCAAAATATGAGTCAAGTTTATTCATAATAATGCCCGAGACTAAGAAACCCGTGATTTCCTAACAGTGCCTGAACGCTAAACAAAGCATCAACACCCATCCTTGCCTGGCAATAAAAGCCTCACACCTCCAAATTAAAAAGTTAGCCGGTATTTTCCTACATAAGCTGTCCTCCTATTAGCGCTTTGACCATGGCCAGTGTTTGGGCTACTTCATGATGCAGCACTGAAGCAGCACTGCAACACCTATTCATGTCTTTACTGCAAATAAAATGCGTTATCATTTTTTAATTACATGATCCATTTCCATACAATTCCTACAAATATTGCAAAGCCTACCCTCCTTGAAAGCCAGTTGCAGAGGGAACACTGACCACAAAAGGAAAATTGTTCACATGTTGATACAGCTAAGAAAAAGGTAATTGCTTAATCAAGACTCCCATGCTTATTAAATACCACCTACATTAAATGCCAATACTTCTGTAACAATTCTTTCCAGCTCCAAAACTGGATCACCCACATTCAACAAATCCTGGCTCTGTCATTGTAAACACTCCAGTCTCCAATTAACAGTTAACAACTGCACAAAGACCAGGAGCAGGACACCTCGATCTACAAGTTCGGAGATTAATTTCTGTTCTCACTTGCAGTTTTTAAGAACCAGGTGAGAAAACAGAGGTTGGCTACATGCAGGGACCAAGTTTATACGTGGCAATGCTGTGGCACAGAAGGAAGCTCATTTCTTTTGAGGCAAGCACTGACCTCCCCGCAGGTTGTTGCCACCACTTACTTTCAAAAGACGCGCTTTTATTTAGTTTAGCATTTCACAGTTTCCATAAGTCTGGGATAAAGCCTCAGGAGTAGAACTGAAGACCACTCCAGTTTTGAAGGGCCTGAGCACTTCCATCTGCTCTTTGCCTTCTTCTGAATCAACAATTAAAGTTTAGTCCATTACAGTCCATAAAAAAAAAATTCACACAGGTTTCATGTATTCTGGTTTGCCAAAGACAGCGATGACTTTTCAACACCAACCACTAAAGAAAAATCACAAAACAAATGAAAGAAAAAACACCACTAACTGTTAAAGTTCTCCTCCTAGCATTGAGAAACGAACATTCAAGTCACTGCAAAATGTGCAGGCCAACATGACTCATTCACTCACAGAAACTACACTGCTAAAAATAAGCAGCGATCTACAGGAATATAAACACTTTATAATGCCACACACTTTGTCATCTTGGCTAAGAGTTTGCATCACTGCCTTAAAGCATAAGCTTTGCGTCTGGAGACATTAAAATAGTAGGTAACGAGCAATTCAGAGAAAGAGAAGTAGTCGCATGCAAGGTTCCAACAACGTAACAGATACCATTTACACACGCCAGATGAACTAGATACCATCTCCTCCTGCCAGGAAGATGGTTACGGAGACATTCCTCTCATCTCATTCATCACAGGAGACTGTAAAGTGAGCTCAATGCTGTCCCTTGCACATCAGTTCAAGCATGCAAAATTTGCTCTTCCTGGAACAAAAAGGCTTACAGAAAAGAGCTAGGAGCTCACAAGAAACTTAAGAGGGCTCTCATGAAATAGCTGGTGAAGAAGATGCCCGAGGGAAAACTCACCAAGGCTTTGGGCCATGTGTTTTCATTAAGTCTGAACACCACCTGCATGCAGGTAACAGATGCTGTACAATCAAGTACATCACCCAGCCTGCCTTGGTCAGTTAAGTAGGTGGTGAGTTTAATTATTCCATCTAATATTCCAAAAATCGCATAACATCATTACATAGGAAAACCTCAGCAACATTAAAAATCATTTCAGTGCGTGCTCAGCCAGGTAACTACAAAACACACAAATACCTTCAACTTTATCCCCACTTGAGCTTGCACTAACACTTGCTCGGCATGAAGGGTTAATTTGTGGAACAACACGAAGAAGTGGCTGCCTGGTCAGGTGAGCATGTCCGCTGTGAAATAACTGTAAAGAACTGTCAGCATGTAGCTAGGGTTACAAAGGAAGACTAACAACCAAGGTTTATTTTGCAACAACTGGAAGCTAAGAAGAAGCGGAATGATTAGAAGCCAGAAAAAAGAAAGAAGCGAGGTTCTTACTTATTTATCATGCTATTATTACACTGAGGAGCCTTACTTGCACTGGACATGCAGCTTCACTGGACTTTCCCTGGCTGAGGGCCAAACAAGCCACGCACGAAGATACACCTTAACATTATCCTACTGCGTCATGAAAAACAAAGCACAGCCCCAGCCAGTACGAGACGAAGTTATAATTTGTTGTTTAAAAAAAAAAAAAGAAAAAAAACCCACAACAGTATTATGGACTTCATAGCCCTGTGCAAAGAGATGTTTCGCATCAGAGGGAGGTCACACTGCTAGCACAAATATAAATGCCAGAGCTGCTTTTCCACTCCAGAAGAAGGACTCTACAACGCTATACACCAGTCAACTAATAAAAGCTGTCTTGTTTTTGGAAAGGCCAACTTGTGTTTCTGCAAACAGCTGCCAGTCACGTAGCTCCCACCCAGGTAACACCTCAAGATGAAATCAGTTTCTTTTCATCTTATCAGAAGATTCACAGTAGGAAAAAGCTGAAGCCAAGGCCTCCTGTCGGCAAAAAAAGCACAGGGGTCCCCCTACCTAAAAGCAGGGAGCCCAGAGCCCACCCGGAGAGCCGGTGCACAGGTCAGAAACACCCAGCTGTGCACAGCTGCACCTACAAACTGCAGGCACTGTGAGCCAAGGAGGCTGAAGTCTGTGAGCATCACAGGTACCTACGGCCTTTCCAAGGTAGGCTTTAGGGTATGGCCAGGTGTTAATACCAGGCTGGGTACCACAGCATCCTTTTGGCTTTATTAAAAAAAGTCAAAATCAATCATAACTCAGGGCCGTTCTCATCTGTGAATCTGCATTTCCTTTGCACAGTCTCCAAACAGCTCCCATCACTTCGGTTCTCTTTCAGCCAGTTGGTTGGTTTGGGCTTCCAATTTCTTGAAATACTGGACAACAAAAAACAAGGCGTAACCATCCACAAAACCCAGCAGACAGCAACTCCTTGTTCCATACAAAACCAGTAAGCCAAAAAAAGATCAAGGTGTACGTCAGGCTGCATCACAAAGATTTTTCACTGTTAACTTCAATTTGGTCTCATTTGACGCAGGGACACGTGGAAGCATCACTAGCACTCAAGAAGCACTGCACCAAGCGTGTTGCTTTTATGTTAGTAAGAGTACAAGTTCTTTGAAAAACATACACAAACTGCCCCCCAAACTGTTAGCACAGGGAATAGGCTAATGGATGAGAACTCCAAGTAGTCAATTTTCTAGTATCTTTGCAGCTTAGCATCTATTTTTCCTGAAGTCAGAATTCAAGGAGCAGTGTGAATTCTTTCACTTAGGGGACAAGACTGAGCTCCTAAATAAACCCCTCTGGTTTTAATACGTGCGATGGAGGAGAAAAAAGAAATGAGTATGTGGTAACTCAGTAGAAGACAAAACTACTATGTTCTATTTGTTAATTAAATACCTATGGTGCTGCCACACATGACCGTGCGACAGCAGTTGTCAGAGGGGAGGAAAGAACCAAGTGAGCAAATGCCCTTCTTCCCTTAGAAGCAGGGACTTCATCAAATGGTTTTGCTGTTTCAGGCAGCCTGAAACCTCAGCAGTGCCCGGGACGACTTCCATCCGACCACCCACCTACCACAATGCTATCGACGCGTGATCCTTCACCTCCAACACTCAGTCGTGTTACCGCAGCAACCTCTCGCTGGCAGAACAGGTGCCTCTTCTCCTACAGATCATTTCACTAATACTTAAAGCTTTCCTCTTTCATAACGCCGAGTTTGGAATTTACATTTTAGGGAAAGAAGCACAAAGTTCTTGTTAAGTCTGAATATTCAAGGCAGGACAATTAATCTTATTTTATTATTATTTAGCAGGTCATGCCACCTCTCCTCGTGACAAAGAACTCCTATCTAAACTCTGAGGGAGGGTGGAGGGAGGAAGTCAAACCTTTTGTTTTCTGCATGCTCCATCATACTCCAGAGTATCTGTTGGGTATTTATCTAAGGAGACATACCTCAATGAATGTCAAAGACTAATAAATATTAAATCAGGGTGGTTTGCTTGCTTAAGCTTTGGCACTGTACTTGGTTACTGAGTCAAATCTCGATGAGCTGTTCAGCCTTCCAATGCTATTTCTTCCGCAAAAATAAAATTTGCACCGGCCTGTGATGTGGGTCAGATAAAAAAAGTTCATTAGGAGGAGAACAATATCTGAATTTTCCAGTTTGAAGTATCAACAGGAATTTGTAGGGAAAAAATCCACATCCTTGTAATGTTACTTAACAAAGGAAAAGAACAAAACCCCCAGAAATATTTTGTTACACGAAGAACCCCACTTGTAGCAACGTTAATGAACATTGGATCCACAAGGACTGAAAATTTTATAGGTTTTTTTTTTAATCACTATGACTGAACAGATGCCTGGAAGAGTTACTCTTGCATAAAATGCTTAATAGAAGTAAAAAGAGCACGTAATTGTAGAAAACACTATTACTACTAAAGAAAAAAACCTGCTTTGAAAGTCTCTACATGTTATCAGTCTCACTGTCATTCCATACAGATGCAAAAAAAGGTTGATAAAAAGAAATTATCTAGCTGATCAGACAAACTTATTTGTTTAAAGAAAAGCAAAACAACTTGAATGGGGGTGTATCATGCAAAGTCTAAATACAGACTGCCAGCGAATTAAAAGGGTAAATATTGTAATTTCTAGGAGCAAATATTGTAGTTTCTAGGAGTGAGATAGAAAAAAAACCCCAAGCAAAACAAACCCAGCCCATGTTAAAATTTAAACATCTCAGGGCTATAAAATGTAGTGTACTAAATTTTTAATTTAAAGTGGGCAGATTCATTAGGAAAGCCTGAGAGTGGTCTCATCTGACTGTCTGTGTCTGAACACAGTGGAAAGATGAAAGCAGAGGGCTCTGTCCCCAGCTACACAACCTTTTGAGCTTGCAACCCAAAGATCTGGAAGAAAAACTGCAGTTATATCTAGGACAGTTGATAATCAACCTCACTTTTCAGTTTCCCTTCTTTCTTCTGAAACAATTTCCCAAGTAGTTTTAAATATGTGCTTCCATTTAGTTGTTCCATTCCTGCAGCACATTTGTTTGTGCTGGTTCCTATTATCCTGATCAACCAGTATTTCTCTCATGATTCGAACTGCAATCAAACACCCCCTCTCTCCACAGAAATCCAAAGTAATATTGACTTGACCTTCCATCAACTGCATAGACTCCATATCTTTCAGTGGATGAAAGGCTTCCCCTGATAGCATAAGGATTCATACTCATTTTAAGATAACCTATGTTCTTCCTTCCTTTGTCAAAAGCAAGAAAAGGGAAAAAAATGTCAACCAAAGCAGGGAAGACCAGGCAAAGTTAATTGTAAATCTTGTGTGTTGCCTCTCAGATTAAGATTCAACCCATTGGTCTTCAGAGTTGCTTTCTACATTACAAAAAAATTTAAAAACACAAAATAAGTGACTTTAAAAAAAAAAACCAAAAAAACAAAAAAAACCCACAACATTTTTATTTGAGCCACAGAAGAGCCCAGGCATGGAAGCCAGCTCAGGCTGTGCCTCAAACTCATCAAGAATTTCAGATGGCCTCTTCAGTACTTCACTGCAGACACCACGTAGGAATCACCCAAGAGAATGATCCAACCCAGTCCAGCCCAGACTGAGACACTCAGCTGCCCAAAACTGCTCATCTGCAGCAAGGTCCATTACCAGCAATTACACTTTTCTCAGTTTTGGATGGTGGAGGGAGAGACACCGATTCTTCTCGCAGCTTCAGGAAGAGCTAAGTCAGTTGCAGCTGCACAAGAAATAGCTTGCCCAAAATTAAGCCTCTTCCCACCGCACACCTTTTTCCTGGGATGAAACACGCTGTTGTTGGCTACGGCTGGCCACGCTGCAACAATTTTCATCCGTGTCTGAACAACAGGACACCCAGTTTGCCTCACTGACCCGGCTTAGCGAGGAAGGGGCAAGGATGGCATCACCCCCAGGCTGCCCAACATCACTGCTTGCAGTACTTTGTGCATTGATGTCATCCTTCAGCCTCACGGTACCGTGACCAAACTTTGCTCTGGGTGACCATTAAGTATTTCACAATCAAGAGGACGCAGATAAGGCTTTATTTCTGCAATTTCCAATCCCTCTGCAAAAGCCCGATACAATCAAATTGCTTTAATCCAACTGATGCTGAATTCAACCTATCACTCACTAATGCCTAACAAGAGAGCAGAGACTCCCATCCCCCTCTTCTTTTTATGCCTGCCAGCAAGAAGACAGATTTATTTCTTTAGGATTAGCATTTTGCTATTGGAATGACTGGATATACCAGTACTGTTGCAACAAATCAGCATAAGCCGTAATCTTGTTACAAGGCTATGGGACAGATTAATCCACTGAAAAATCCAGTTTGTTCCAAGGCGAGCTTTTTCTCTAGCTGCAAATACAGAGAGACAGCATCTCAGCGAGTCTTCAAAAAAAAAAAAACCTGTTTGACCTACTGCAGGGAAGAGGAGCACAAATATTTTAAATAAACACTAAGTGGAATTCTGGTGCCACTGATGGTAAGTGCTCTGCTGACTTTAGCAATCTCAGTTTGAACCTTGGCATCCTGCTTTTTTTGTGTCCATAAGAAAACTGGGGCGGGGGGGAGGAGAAGAGTAACAACACAGATTTCAGATGTCATTGAGCTTTGTTTGTATTTGTTTCAAGCCTTCAGAACAAACATCCCAGAATGAGAAACCTTACTTTTTATGAACTCAAGCCAAACAAGCCAAAACACCTCTTTCAACACAGACTGCTCTCCACCCCCACAGAGGGGAAAAAAACCCCCAAACACTCAGTACAACATCTTAGCATTTGCATTCCAAAACATGGTAACTTTCTGCTGCTATCATAATTACTCTCCTTATTAATGCTGAGCATCATCAGATCTAACTGCAGATTTGCTGTATCCTCACGATGGATTTAGCTGTAAGGTTGATCCAACAGAACAGTCAATCACCATGGTTACTTGCAAACCACCACAGAAAGTCTCGGCAATTCTTTGAACTACTCCCATACCCTAAAATACGTTGAATAGTGCCAATGATCTATCATGGTATTTTATATTTGAAGGGAAAAAAACCCTAAAAAAATAATCTTAGAATCATTCAATTAATTGAAAACAGAGATTCTTATGGAAGAAAGTTTTCTGGTTTTGAAGTCACATAAGACCACAAATCTGAAGTGTTAATAAGAGCAAAGAACGCCAAGTTTAACTACACTTAAAACAATCACAGGTTAGAAATACTGAGAAGCAGAAAGCTAAATAACTTTTCATTGCATGCAAGAGAGGTGCCAGCCTAGTTTAGTATTACCATAGAGAGGGAGAGAAAGGAATTTTTATGTCGTTCTCACTATTAGTTTATTTTACATTTTGAATTCTCTTGGCCAAAGGGGGGGGGGGGGAGATATAAAATATTTATTTGCCCTTTGCAATCAAGGCACCAGATCTAGAAATGAGGAATCCAAAGAGTAGCTTTCATAAGCAGTCTGATAAGTATGAAATAAGGAGAATGACAGCACTACCTGACCAAAAGAAAAACACAGCAGTAATGAGACTTCTGAGCAGCCTGCTGCCATCTAAATCGGCTCCTTTAAATACTTCATTAAGAGAGCTGAGGTTTTCCTTCATTAGAGGCAAGCATTCTTCATGCTAGAAAGCTCCTGCTCAGATGCATCTGTAAGTACTGCGAAATCCACTGGAGGATACACTTCCACGTGCCTGTTTAGCATCAGGTGCTGAGCTGGAGAAGCTTAATACTTAGAGGTGGCAGGTCTGCATTTAGCATTGCACTACGTGCTTTTACTGGCTTCCTATTTATTTCCAAGCACAAATATAGAACGGTTGCTTTAATTGATAAAACTGAAGGCAGCTACACACCTTAGCTGCTGCAGACGTCACTTCTCCCCACATGCAACGGTTGGGAGTCTGGTCAGGGAAGTCCGGCTAAAGCTCCCCAGATTCAGGATGTCAACAAAGAAAATTTTAACCCTACCAATCTCATGGATTTAAGACCTAAAATTTGATTCTAGATTGTGCTGGCAGACAGAAAAGCAGCCTATTCATTCAGACATTTCCTGGGCACAGCATGAGAGCCGGGGAGCTCTCATTGACAGTTATTTATAATTAGATGATATTTTAAAATAGTATCCAAATAAACACGCTCAGTCCTCTCATTATATATCCCAAGTCCTAAAGAGAGACTATGCTGCTTTGTGTTGCACAGCAGTGATCCCTGTTTGAACTTGGGGCATCTTGGACAAGCTCCCAATTAAAAATAAAGTAGCCCAAATGCAGGAGCTGCTCAAGCATAGTTTTCTTCGGCTTTGAAAGAACTCATCATTACACTTTAATTTGTCTCTGATTTTGGTTTGGTGGGTTTGTTTGGTTTTTTTTTTGTGTGGCCTGGGTTAAGGATGGAATAAAAACAGCTGGGAGCGAGCAAAAGTTCAGCTCTGCTCTGAAGTCGTGTTGCCACCTGGCTGCTTGCCCAGCGATCTGGCCCATCGCCCCCTGCCCACGGAGACCAGGTGGGCACTAATTGATTGTGCACGCACGGCACCTGCTTGCTGGGACTGCCTTTGCATTTTAGCTGTGTCAACCCTGCCCTTCCTGCTCAACCTGGAAAAATTCAACTATCACTAATAGGAGGGTAATGCCTCTTCAAACGCAGGCTGACTGCATCCACACATGGAAATTCAGGGTGTTCAACTGTAAATAGGCACCTGTTTGGTTTGGTTACATCCTGATACAGTGAGATTATCTGAGCAATATGGGAATACTAATGAGAAGAACGCAATCAAAGCTGCACCTAGTTCTTTTCTGATCAAGAACAGTCCTAAGCCCAAATGCGATTTATTTCTATTGTTTCAGAGAAACCTAAACTTAAACTGCAAGGTGTAAAAACAAAACAAAACAAAAAAAGGCCTTGTTTTCTTGTTTTTAATAAAACATAAGGGCTAAGTGAATAACATTCCTTTGATAATATTTTTACCATCTTAAGAAGGCACAAAAAGAAAAAAATTAAAACCCATCCTGTGAAGAGGAAAGCTGCTACGCTTGGCGAGCAGCAGGCAGAACAGAGAGTGAAGAGAAGCCCATCATGCCTCGCTTTCCCCTTGAGGGCCCATTTATCTTTGCCCACAGGCCATTTGGTCTCAAGATATTTTGTTACACATTGACAGGAACCCAAATGATATTTGACAATGCAACCTATAAAACAGGCAACAGAAATGATCTTTTCTTCCAGCTTGCCCTACATTCAGCTGCAGCGCTCTTGCAGCTTTGCTGTTTGTCTACAGCCACATCCTGGCTTCGGTGACTGCAGTGACACACGTGTGTAACCCGGCACATTTTGCATTTTCATATGGAACCCTACCATCTCTCCACGTCACATACGCACCGTTGCTTTCTATATTTTCCTGCTATGTCTCCAAGTTATACTACGTTATACTCAAAGACAGAAGAAAAGTATTACTATAATGAAATTACATAAACGCAACTCGGATAAGATCTTAGGTATTACCCTATGTGTGTGGTTATGACCTCCTTCAAAGAGCAAAAGGGGCATTTTGAACTTTTAATAAGGAGAAGTCTGAACAAAACTGTAAAGAAAGATGCAGGAATAGTGTAATGTTTTAGCAAACCAGTCTTCCAACAAGGATAGACACATACGATTCTTCTTCCAGCTAATCACATCACATAACAAACAGACAAGGATTACCATTACCTTACAAATACACGGCATCTCTGCTCCCTTTCTGGAAGTCAAGCAAGGTGTCCGCACTGGTGGACTAAAGGAAGCATTACATGCAAAGCCTACCAATTCACCTTTGAGTCCTGCCAGCAAAACTCCCTTTACCAAAGTTAACCCGAACAGCACGTCAAAAGCAAAGGCCAAGAGGCCACCGAGGGAGATCCCACGCTATCTGCACTGATAGAAACCACCTCTCTGCAGCGAAGCCCAGAACACCTGTCTCCTTCCAAAAGGAGTTCTGATTTCTGGTGTCCGTGAGCAGAAACTTTCAAGTCTCTAGAAGCGTCTGAAATATCTTTCCCTGCTTGCTGTCACACCTCTGGTAGCACGTACACAGCTATCACTCCTGGTGCACGCACAGCCATGCATCGTGCTGCTGTGTGGTCCAAGAAACACCTTGATTTCCTCCTAGTTGAGGGAAAAGAAGAGGGCAGGGTGGGAAAAGATGAGGGCATGGAGAGATGGAGAAGCAGAGTTTGCGCAGCTGTGAGAAGCTGGAGGACAGGACAAGAACCACAAGAGCAGCAACGTGCCAGCAATGCTGGAAGAGGTGAATGGAAGGACTATCCAAGACAAGAAAGGATAACAGAAAAAAGGAAAAAGCTCCTTGCACTGCTCCATTCTGCTACTGCTAGACAGCACTGGGTATTTTACCTTACAGCGACCTTGGAAATGACTGCAGATAACTTACAACACCTGCTGGAAAGCCCACAAGTCCAGGAGAGTAGCCTGGGGGATGGACTGACTGACACAGGCTGGAGCCAAGGGCTCCTTGAATCCAACCATGCCCCGAAGGCACTCACTGAAAGACACAACAGGAAAGCTGGGCAAGAAGAAAAGATCTCTGTGTGTGTGCCTTTCCCCGCCGCCCCACCTTAGATAACAAGTTTCCTTCATCTTCCCACCCCAATCTTCCCTCTTTCATCTCCAAAACGGTGATGTGCCAGGAAGGAACAAGAATAGTCAGTTTTAGTGGGGCAAATAAGTAAAATTGCCAACTGCAACAACAACAAGCTGCAAACAGAAAAAGAAACACGTGGGAGGGGGGTATCTGAGCATTTTTGGGTTACTTTGAAATAGATCCTGGAGATAATTCCGTAACTGAGTATTTGGAGTGTATGGCCCAGCTCCCTTCAGCCACAGGAACAAAAGGAAGCAGGGGATGCTGGGATAAGGCCAGTAGGCACAATTTTTAAACGACTTAGGGTCCACAGGGACCTTCCTCCGCTCATACCCTGGGGTCAGGCTCGTGCACACAGTCTCTCCCTTCAGGACAGAGTGAACAAGCAGTTTAGGGCAGTTAATCTCTAGACTCCCCCCAACCCCATCCTTCTTGCAGAGGGGAACCGCGTCCCTGCGTAGCTTCGCGTCCAACACCTCGCCTTCGCAGGATGCGTGTCCCTGCACCGCATTCCAACCAGTGCTCCCCCGCCAGCACCCACAGCCCCCCAGCCTTTCCCTTGAAACCTGCCACCCACCGAGCTACATCCTCACCCACATCAGGTACACGTTTTGCCACGAAGGGGCAGAGATGAGCAGCGCGTGGCGTGCACCGGGCTGTTGAAGGGGGCTTTTAGTCCCTTAGTCAGTTTCTCTTCCCACCCCCAGCTTCCTCCCCACCACTGCTTTGCCACAAAGGTTTCTCCTCCTTGTTTCACAAACAGGACTGCAGCATGTTTGCCCCATCCCGGGAAGTGTTCAAGGCCAGGTCGGATGAGGCTTTGAGCAACCTGGTCTAGTGGGAGGTGTCCCTGCCCATAGCAGGAGAGCTGTAACTAGATGATCTTTAAGGTCCCTTCCAACCCAAACCATCCTATGATTCTATGTTGTGTTTTAAATAATATTTACATTTGAGTAACTCAGGTTCAGCCCTGGTGTGAGGCAATTCCAGCATCCACTTCGTCAGGTTGAGCTCTCAGGCATCTTCCAGCCTCTGAGACCGCATTTAAATCTTCATCCTCGGTTCTCTTTGAGAGCCCAGTGACATCCTTACAGGCCAAGGAAACAGGCTCAAGTCCGAGTTCTCTGTGATTACAACTTGCACCAGGTACAACATCAGGAAAGAAAAAGCCAACAAACAAAAAGGATAGACGCTTTTCAAACAATTTTGCATTTCCTGAAGGTTTGCCCCTCCAGGAAGCTCCAAGAGACCTCCCCCACCACAAGATATGCTACTTTTCCTGGTAAAAATCACCACCCTCTCAGCACACCAGCTCCTGCCAGGGCACGGGCACACTGCAGCCCCCAGCACGGGGCTCCCCAAATCCCCTGAACCCACAGCTCCGGTGCCTCTCACTGGTCACCTCAGGTCTGCACCGTGGCTTGGTGCAGGCACTGGCCAAGCGTTTTGCAGGCTCAGGAGCATCTCCCTCTGCACCAGAGACTTGGCCTGCAAATGTCTGCAGGATTTGGCAATTCTCGCTCCCCATCTGCAACCTCTATAACATCTCCGTGCCCATTTCTCCCACGTATAGCCAGCCGCTGCAGTAGATGTGGGGGTGAACACCTTCCATGAGCTAAATGCAGTTACCTCCTCCCCCCCTCACCGCCCCGACAGACATTCCAAGGACCTCTTTCTGAAGGCCAAGTTTCTGACGGCTCCTTTGCACAAACTGGAAGCCAAAGCAAACTGTGGGGGATGAGGATGCTGGACTCCAGATGCTCCCCACTCCTGGGAAGACGTTTCTACCCCCCAGCACACAGCAACAAGCCTGATGGGGCGATACACCATGCAGCAGCAGAGGACGTATGCAGACAGAGCAGCCAAGCCTGCAGGTGCCCACTGCTAAAATCTGTGATATTAGCAGTTTTATGCCGAGGTGCACACTGCCACAGGGACTGCAAAGCAGACATGGCCCCGATCCTCAACAAAGACACACTCTGCAATCTGTTTATACACCTCCATTTTACATTTCTGTGCCAGGCCTTCAGATTTGGCTTCCCAGTGGAGATGCAGTGCAGTTAGCTCCGCAAGCTTTTCATACTGTAAATGGCATGAAAAAAAAATCACAGACCACAAATGCTACGTAAAACCCGTTCCAAAGGAAAGCACCATTAAAAGCAGAAATTTCAGACTTGAAATATTGGCTCACTGGGTTTTATGAAGGTTGTTTTTGAGTCATATGCAATCCACATTAAGATGATGAATATTTTCCTATAGGGGAGAGACTTAAGCTTCCCTAATCCAACCAACTTGTTACTCCTAATGCCAAAAGGAAATACAGCAACACCCATGCCCTTCACTGCTGACAAACCACCACTGGAATGACTGGAACACGCTGTAGCTCTTCCCACAACTTCCACCGAATCCTGGAGCACCAGACCCCGCCGTCCAATACCCTCCAGCACTTCATCTTGGCATACTCCCTGGAGTTCCTTTGCTGGGCTATTAGAGGGAGTGCCAATTCACGTAATAACCGAAGCCAAGGAACACCTAGTCCCAGAACAGCGCTTACAGACAAAGCATAAAACAACAAAACCCTTCTTTCCTATGCTAGACTTGTACCATTCCTTACTACCGTGTCTTGCAACAGCAGCATGTGATTCATCACACCACATTTGTTTTAAGATTTTTACTAACTGTTCAGGAGACCTTAATTCCTTTGATTTTATGTATATCTTGTGCCTTATCTGAAAGGTACACATAATTTAAATGGAGAAAAAAAAAGAAAAAAGAAAGAAAGAAAAAAAAAAAGCCAAGGCACTAAGCTTCCTCTAGGACTTAATCCATGGGTTTAATGTTCTAGCACCTGACTTCCAGTGAAGAAAAGACTAATGGTGTCTCGCTTTCCAACACCTAAACTACAGAATTATCCAAGAAGAGTTTATCCAGGTATATACACAAGGGCTTCACCTAACAGCGTCAAAACTTTAGAAATTGAAACAGAGCACTATAAATTTCACACTTCACATGGCAGAAAAGAATACAAACATTTATCAAGTATGTGAGAAACAAGACAACTATTTTGCATCTTCGCAGCCCTACCACACTACCAAGGGTTCAGTGTAGTGCAACTGGCATACTGGTTAAAAAACACACACTACACACTGTTGTACATTAAATCATTGCCAAACATGAAAGCAGCTCATAGGAATAATGGATTTTTGGGTGTAAAATGGGTACGTTGCTGAACTCTTCCCCTGCCTCACTGGAAGCCTGTACTACTCCTGGGAATAGGTGTTGCCAGGTTACTGGCCTCCATCTCCAGGAGGGCACTATAATCTTCACAGACACCATTCAGTAGCTGCAGATTTTAAATGAATTAAAAGCTTTTTCACTAAAATGTTTCTGGAACACATCTCTGCCAGCAGGGGAAAGGAAAAAAAAAACAAAACAACAAAACAAGCAAAACAAAACACCAGGAGCAGTGGTTAGTGGCAACCTGTCAATTGTTTTTTCATTCAATTGTCTTGATGGAAACAGCAGACCACAAGGTAAAGGAGGAAAGAGGAGGAAGCAAGGAGGAGATGCTTCTAAGATCATACTTTAATGGCAGAACACAAAGTAAACAGTTGGGGTTTCCAAGCTGCTCAGCACGTAAGGAAGAAATCAAGCCATGTGGATACAGCGTATCTTGAGGATTCTTGCCTTCAAATCAGAGACACTTGTCTTTCTGTCCAATATTTGAGAATTGTCACCTACCACACCACAGTACACAACAGACTACCGCACCTGGAGTGGGAAATCAGATCACGGCCACTGGCTGGGGTGTGAGCATATCTGAAACCTCTTTCTTGGTCCACTTGAAAGCTTTGCCCTACCCCCAACAATTCCTTTTAAAAGATTTATTCTATAGCAGACTACTGAGACAGCCTGCACTTGCTTCTCAAAAGGAGAAGGTCATTCAAGACAATTAAAGCACAGATTGCAGCATTCAGACCTTAACAGAGTAAGTCTCTTTGTAGTTTCAAAGTATTGTTCAGCTGCACAGATAACCCGCATTTGCAGAGTGATGCAATATGAAATTTTCATTATGTACACAGCCACGCTGTTCTATTGAGTACGATGGTCTTCGATAAGCTGCAAGGGTGCTCAGTTTCCAGATATTTGGAACTAGAATAAGCCCTACAGTAGTGTGCTGCAGAGAACAATAGTCCCCTGAATGTGACTGGGGTAGATAGATGTCACAGTGAAACGTTTTGAAGTGGGTAAGAAAAAGAGAACCTGAAATAAAATATGTAAGTAAATAAATCTCTTCATCCCCAGCAGCACAAAAATCACTATTCACCCACTACTGATATTCACAAGACTTCACAAAGGGGTACGAAAGAAGAAATCACCCTTTAAATTTGTTACATGTTTTACAGATTTTTCCTTTTAGAGCCACTAATTGTATTATTTCATCTTAACAGCAACCACACATTCGCAATGCATAGAGAAGAATTTTCTTAGGAGTCTCAGTGGCTCATCGCAATTCACAGTCTCCCTTCCAGAAAAGTTCAGCGCGGTTTCCCCACCATGCAGAGTAGGGAATCGCTTCCCTATGAGTTGAGGACAAGTGCCACTACATTTGATGCCAAGAGTGCTAGTTTCCATAGTATCTTGTGATTTATTGCTTATGGGGAAAAAAAAAATAAAAAATCAGACCACAAACTCTCTTACACGCAGGAACTTTAGTCTTTATACACAAGCCATGAATCTCTTTGAACTCCTTCAGTTCATGCCCAGTCTGTGGGGGAAAACTACCTACTAGCAAAGGTGGCTCTTTACTTGTGAAAACATGGCGGCAGCAGCAGCTGAGGGAAAGGGAGTTCTGCTAAGAAAAACCATGACAGACTCTTGGAGTCTGCAGGGAGCAGTAAGCTTATGAAGAAAAACTCAGCCTGAAGATCAGCTCTACGCAAAGCGGTATTTTCCAGATCTTAACCTTGATAGCATTTCTCCTTTATCCTCCAAAATGATCCTTGGAAAAATAATTACCAGAAATTTCAAGCCCTGAGATAATGATGCACAACATCATTTCAGCATTAGCAACAAATACAGTCCCAGCTCCCCTTTTTGCCTTTTCCACTGATGATCTGAAGACAGCCAACCCTTGCCTTAAGCGCATCCATGTGTTCTCAGAGACCAGCGACGCTCACCTTTTGCCCTGTTACAACAACCACACTCTGATAAGATCTCTTTCTGCTTCGGGTTCCCAAAAAGAAATCTTTTCCCCGCTGCACCCACCTGCCGTGGTTTGGGCTGGGCTGGCCACTAAACATACCTCAAACCAGGACACCACCCACACGCTTCTCGGTGTCACCGGGGTGGGATTCAGCTGTGACAACGCAGATCAGGATGGCGGGGGGAGAGGACAAGAAAAACACAGCACAAAGCTCACTCCTCTCTTGTTCTTTGAGTCTTGCTTCTTTTCATCTGAAACAGCCCACTCAGTGAATTCCACAGCGTGAGATAAACTCCATTCATTTTTTTTTTTTTTGGTATGGAGTTTAGCACTCTTTTAGCAGTTTTGTATTTGAGTTATCCTCTAGAAATACTTAAGTCATTATATATTTTGGAAAAAAACCCCAAAGAATAAAACATTTTCTTTCTCTCAAGAGTGACAGCTTCCCCCCCCCCAGTCTATTTGTTCAATTAATATAACAGTATTCAACAGAAAAATATTAACACACATGAACAGATTAAAACAAACAAAACTTGACTTATGACTTAACAGCATCCAAAAGCACAACCTGGAACACAACTAAACAGTCTTATAACTTCATCTGAAAAACCAGAAGTCGACATATTTATCATTTCTAGATGGGTAAGGTAGGCACTGTTGCCTAACTACTTCCAACTATATCTTGATGTAATGACAGACAACTTCCTCCCATTCCTCCTTTATTCCATACCATCAAGAAAACCCCTCCCTTCTCAGCAGAGGACCAAATTTAGTGTCCATAAATATTTCATAACTTCATCTTGTCAAGAAATCAAACTGAACTACTTAAGGGCATTCTTCCAGGAGCTGCACATCCAAACTTGAAGAGTAAAACTGCATTCATTGTGCCCATTCTCCCCCTTCAAACTGAAAGGCCTGAAGATAAAGCAACAGTGAAAACCTGAAGATCTTGTGTGCATGTATCATCTAAGAACATTATCCACCGAGTGCTAAACTCCATTAAGAAATACAGAAGCAACACAGTAAGGCTGGCATCTTCTGAAGAAAATACATCTCCAGCTTTTCAATCCTCTTCTGCATCCTGGTCCTCCAGAAGAAAAAAAAATCCAGCTTTCACAAAACCTCATGATGACTGAAACAATCAGCCTAGTAACAACTCGCTGCTACAGACAGAGAAGCCAACCACGAAATCAAAAGGTGACTGAAGACAGACATCTACAGGTGGTTTGATTTCCAACAGCACGAAATGCATGCAGCTTCCGCTGGCCTGAAGAGGAATTCAGCACCTAAAGAAGAGACGAGGCCAGTTCTGTGGAACTGAACCCTGACCTGCCAATGAGTATCTGCAGGCTGTACCTGATGATGCAGAGGAGACAAGAGCCACATCCTAATAAAATTAGCATAAGACGCTCCTTTGTTAGCAGAGGTAGCCTTGAACTTCCTGAGCACCAGATGACACACATTTGGATCGGACTTTGTATTTCTTTTCTTCAGTATTGCATCAAGAAATTCTGACCAAGCTCCGCTGGTCAGCTTTGCAAGACAAGCACAGGGATGCAGAGCAACCAGCCCGGGACAGCAGGTGCTCCAGTCATTTCCACCAACATCACACATTCCCCACTTTCCTCCTTCAGGAGGCTACACGCTGATTCACGGTTGCTTTCTCTTATTGCAAGACAACCTCCTTTGGAAATAGAAAAAGTGTTCTCTTCGTACCCCCAAGACCATGGCGTCTGTGTTCTTTATAAAATATTGATTCGTCTGCCATCTGTAGTCCCAGAATTTAAAAGATCCATCTGTACGAATAGGTAAAAGCAGACCCCAGAGTCTCTGCCTGGAGGCTGAACTGGCCAGACCTCAACCAGCTCCAGCCCAAAGCCCTCAGCACAGTGAGGGCTATATCTGAGCCTGCCTCCTAGCAGGGTTTAGCGTGGGGTTAAACCATTACTTGCAGGACACCTACACCAACAGCTGCCTCACGTCTGGCCATCTCAGGGCACCGGCAGAAGAGCTCAGGTCTGTTTACATCCACTTGCCTGCGCTTCAAGTGGGGCACATGGGACAAAAAAGCCTTTGCACAAGATCGCCAGCATCTTCGTCTCCCCAACAATTACAGGATATTCCCATCACTGGGGTCTGACACAAGACACCNTCAAACCCCATAAACTTTCTCTCCCCACAGAGCTCTTTCAGGTCCCTTCCAATGAAGCAAGATGACAGGAGCAGGGAGATTGGGAAGTACAACACGCAGAGAGGGAAATTAGTAAGTCATCAATACAAGCATCCTGTTAAAGCCTGAATCCCTGCCAGAAAGCTCAAGTAAATTGACAGCCTTAAGTGCAGTGACTGGAGGCCATCTTAGCTGTTTCTAGTGACAGAAGGTACTAACACGAGGAACTCCTTAACATCCCAGCTTCGCCATTCCCACAGGACAATATACATTCGACAGCAGGAAAAACAGCCAGCCGCAGTTAAAAAGGTAAAGAAGCTTGTCTTTAACCTGCTCCTGAGCACCAGCTCTGAGGAAGCACTACAAGGGCTAGGAAAACTACTGCATAATCAAGGGACAAAGTCAAAAAAGCCCCAGCTTGAATCACCGCTGGGTTACGGGAACTGCAGTTAAGTAATAAACCAATCCTGGTCTTGACCTGCACACCAGGGAGTAACAGAGGATGATGCCTGTGCACATTTTTAACTTTTGAAATCAATACAGAACTTTGCAGGAGAACTGTTCCCTTACATGGTGTAAGTACAAGCCGACTTCCTAAGCTAATGAATTAAAAAGTCTGGAAATTTTTCCTGATTGGCGAGTTATCCTCTGCATTCCCTTAGAGATGGGAGAGCTGGACAGTTTTCACCGAGCCACCACGCAATGCACATACATGCTATTATAAAGCAGCTGGCTGAGCCTTTATAAAAAATTTCCCATATTTCCCCAGTTCCCCGTGCTGACACATTACTTTCTAAGACACGGATCTAGGAAAGGTGAAACGCCGCTGTCACAGCTATAATGTCAGACCCATTTCTTATTTCCTGTAGTAAGCAGAAAGCCACAGATTTGGAAACCGCAGGTAAGCACACAAGCGAACAGCAATAAAAAGTTATCTGGAGACGGTACGGGCTTCTTACGTTACTCTGCCTTTTTTTTTTTTTTTAACAGGTCCGTGGCTTTTCTAGCGAAGCGTAACATTTAGGGTTTAGCCCGCGCGGCTATTTAACATCCCTTTCGCGTTTGGCCCCGGTGCAGCATCGCTCCATCACGACACCGGGGCTCCGAAAATACCCTTCCACCTCCTAACCGGAGGCTGCGAGGACCTTTCCCAGGGGCCGGCAGCTGGCGGCGGCTAACAGGATTCACCGAGCCACCCTCCCCCCCGGGACACCCACGGGACGGGGGACGCGGTNTCGCACCGACACCCGGTCACGGCAGATACCGGCGTTAAGGACGGCAGGGGAAGGACGCCTGGGGGAGCCGCGGGGCTCTGCGGCTCCCTCCAGCCGCCGGAGGAGACCGGGGTGCCGCCGGGGGGGGTCCGGCAGCCCGCCCCAGGAGCGACCCCCCCTCCCCAACCCCAAGCCGCCCGCCCCACGCACCGCTGTCCAGCCGGGCGATCTGGGGGAGCCGGTAGGTGCTGACGAGCAGGTCCAGGGGGACGGAGACGGCGCTCCACTTCACGTCCTTCAGGCTGTAGCCCAGCGGCGGGGCCC
>VZSF01006574.1:692694-732052 GCA_013398295.1 Chionis minor
GGGGGGGGGGGGAGCAAGAGGGCCACACTGCGTCTTCTCGCTGTTTGATTTAGCAGAGGAACTTCGCCAGTGAAATTCACCCCACGTTTGTTTGTTTTTTTTTTTTTAAAAAAAAAATTAAAAAAAAAAATCCACTTAGATGGCAACTTCGGTTCCCTCTCTGTTATTTCAGTTTTCACCCGTGGGGCACGGTTGAGTATTTAAGGCATGAAAAGCAGCAAGTAGAAGTTACAGGAAAATCTGACTTCTACCGTCGTTACTGCATGTGCAACTAGTATGTATATTGCGTATTCGAGAGTCTTCAGACCACGGGAGAATTTAAAATCGACAACTAGTTCTCTTTCCAAAGTAGCTTAAGTGATGAAGTCTTACGTGACCTCTGTAAGGTATTTTATTTAATGTTACCATCTTTTTTTAATGCATTTTTATCTCCGGGCTGCCCAGACTGCAGAAACTCTGGGAAATTAGACCAGAAAAACTAACTTCTGGGTGGTTGCTTTGTACTGTGCTTAAGTTTATTTTGTTCACTTTAGTGTCAAAACTGTTTATTTTATGGCAGTATAAACTTGGCTACATCCAAGGCTGTACTGTTGACTAGAAACATGAAAACGCCTTCCAGTGATGTGCAAAGCGCGTGGAAACATCGGCGGCCGAGATCCCTCGCCGGGCTCCTTCTCTGGCGGTACCTGTCGTTGAGGGCGCCGGGAAGGGCTGGGCTCGGGGAAGAGCTGCTGCTGCACGGAGAGCTCTCCTGGCCGCCCTGGCCCTTCCTCGCGCTCCGGAGAAGGGCCGGCCGCTGCTGCGGGCCTTGGGGATGGCGGGTGGCAGCGGCACGGCGGGCACGAGGAGGGAGGGCCGAGACAGACGCGCCCTTGTTCTGCTCCGCTGCAAGCAGAGGCCGGGGCTTCATCCGTCCTCTCCCAGATGAAACAAAGACGGTGGAAGCCAGCCGGCACAGAGCATTAACAGAAAAGCCACGTTATCTTGCTCTAAATGGATCTGGGTTGGTTTGAACCTCATCCTGATTTGGGGCCCGTGCTTTAGCGATGCAGTTTGGTGCTGGGATTTCCCAGCACTATGAAAACCCATCGTTCTCTAACAGTCATGCTGCTACTAGATCCCGCCCACCACAATATTTAGCTTCAAAATATGACGCTGTTGTGGTTTTTTTTTTCCCAAAGTAGCTTCCCTTTTACAAAGTTCACCACATGCTTTGAACAACTTCAGTGAACGCAGGTATTGAAGTGCAAAGCGATATAATGGCTAAGAGCGTTATTGTTGAAATACAGAAAAGCAAAAGTGTGGTTTTAACTCACTCAGGTTTGACAAGGTTATTGGGTGCAGTCTATAAGGCAAAGCAGATCAGGTCAGACTGGCATCCACCAGGACTTGAAGCACTAGTTTGTCAAGAATTGTTTTTAAACACCATCTTGGGCACCATTAATTCCAGGATAGATCCACAGCATATGCTTCTCTCAGATATCACACACTTCTGCTGTCTGGGAAGAAACGCATCTTTCACACAGAAATAGTAACTGCTGATTTTTCTTTAAAGATTTTTTCATTCTTCAGGTGGTTTTAGACGTCCTACAGCTTTTAAGTCTGTCTTCAGATAACCGTGTTTGTGTCCTCTCCAGCCAGCAGAAACCCAACCCACTCTTACCCGTCCTACTAGAACAAGATGCATTTTTGAACAATGTAACTTCTAGATACTATCTAAATTTCATTCCGTTTTTCCCAGGGAAAGAGACGTCATAAAGCTTACTAGTATTTAAATGTCTCGCTGGAGCTCTTAGAGTGACTTTGTTATGTGTAATCCTAACTGTACTGTAGCTCAACCTCCTTGAAATATATTCTAATATTACATACACAGTATTCAAATCACCAGCACATACAAAACTCGGATGATTTCTTGTTTTAACTGCACCCTATGTATAATTAACACTTTAGATATAATAATTTCTCTGATGTCTAGCAATGCCTTAGTCCCTTAGTGTGATCTCTTATCAGCGTCTCCTACGGGTGCAAAATGCTAACGAAGCCATCAGAGCTGGAGAGGAATCCCCGTGAGCAGCTCCACCTGAGGACCGGGGCCTCAATCACACACCACCTTAGTTTTTGTGTATGTGTCTTTGAGGCGTCGTTCGGAGACGGTCTTTATGTATGAATAGCAAATTGTCACCATAAAACCATAAGCAGTGGCAGGGGGACTCAGAATAATTCCTGAAATTATTCTTAAATGCATTTTGAGTTGACTTTCATGTGGATTTCACAACACGTTTATGCAGCAAGCTGTAAAATCGCTGGTATATATTTATTCAATCGCCAATAAAATTATTTTTAAAGCATTTTCAATCATCATCAGTTCACATCTATGCTAACATTTGAAACGGAGCTGTTCACAACAAACTGACTTTAGTATGAATCTGGCAACATGGTTTACACTGTAGTACGCACACACCAAATAAAACTCTGACAGTAAGTTTTCTGCAAAGCCATCATAGTCAGTATTTCTTGAGAACCCCCCATGAATTTGCATTCCTTCTTCCTACGTGTGATTTGCCTTTGTATCAAAGGCCTGATTTTCGTATGAAATATTTACAAGTCCAATGGGAAACAACAGGAGATGCGGTGATCGTTTCAGAATCAGATCCTGAATACTTACCTTTCTCTGAGGCTAGGGGGAAAGGGGAAAGAGAACAATGCATTTGGTATAGTTCATGTCTGTGCATCTCATCTTTTGAAAGAGAACACTATTCCCATCTTACTGGCAAAATCCAAGCAAGCTTTGCTCATGCAAGGTATTCTAAAGAGATCATCTGAAGGTCTGGTGTGAACATTCATCTTTTATCTTCTATTTCACTGCAAGAGGTGTCCTCCTTTTTCCAGTCAAATCCCTTATTTAGCCTTTATTTATTCTAAAAATTCCATCTGTGGGAATTTGTGCAACCCTATAGACTATGTATGGACAAAACCAGAAAGATAAGGTCCCTAAATGTTAGAAAATCAGATTTAAAAGATAGCAAGACTGTTGGAAAGATGCATAGTGAGAAGACCAAAGAAAAAATTGGCCTGTTATTCCATAGAGGGGGAAATCTATTTAATCATCACCTAACGACTGGCGATGCTGGGATGCCAGTATCCTTAATGCAGTTTTAAACCTCAGTCTTCAATTTAAGAAGGCAGATGTGACTTCACTACTAGCATCACTGACAAAAGCCTAAGAGCTTAGGCTAGAAAAATGAAGAAATAGACTGCAAAATACCTAGGTAAGTTAAAGATTTTTGGATAGACTGGACCTGATGAAACTCCCTCAGGGTTCAAGCAGTGTTAGAGCTGCTACTGATTATCTCCAAGAATGAGTGCGGTTCCAGAAAACTCGAAAAGGATTGCATCTCCCTCAAAGGGTTGAAGGAAAGAGCTTTGCAAACTGCTTAGCTGAATTTCTACTAAAAAAACCCCAAAACAAAACCCAAAACAAAACAAAACAAACACCCCGAAAACAAACAAACAAACAAAAAAGATTTCAACAGGTAATCCAACCATTTGCAAGCATCTAGAAAGTAAAGATACAAGAAGTAACAGTGTGGGTTTGTCAGTAACAAATAATACTAGATCAATCTAGTCTCCTTCTATCAGATGGTAACAGGTTTTGCGGATATGGTAGAAGGAGTGAGGATCATAGGCTTTCATAGGGTTACGTAGGGTAATGTGCTCTTAACCAAAAAAGAATATGATCTAGACAAGTACATAAAATGAGTGCAAAATTATTTGAAAATAATTAGTACTCCCAAGCAGAAAGGACATACTGAATGGGCTTTCACTGAGATCTGTCTTGGATCCAGAACTATTCAGTACGTTCATCAACATCTTTTGATGCCTGAAGAGAGTACACTTATTCTCATTTGCAGACCATATCTGCAGGAAGAGGCTCCAACTATGCTGGAGCACAGCATTACGATTCAGAAGGATCTTGGCAGACTGGGGAAACTGAAATGCCACCGAGTAAGGAGAAACAGAAGGTTCTACACATACAAAGGAACAGTCAACTGCACAGGCATGCACCAGGATAAAAAAGCAGCTCTTCAGAAAAGAGATTACGGATCACAAGCAGTTCTAGGCTGTCTTCATTATGCTGATGCTGGAATGCATAAATAGGAGTATCATAAATAAGATAATGAAAAAAATCATTTGAATCTAACCAGCCGTTATTATTTACAGTGGCGTAGTCTGCTCAACTTTCAGGTCTATGCTCCAGGATAGCTAAGAACCAACTCAAAAATATCAAGAGGAGAGATACAAAAAAAAGCAAAGGATTCTGAAAACCCAAACTACAAGGGAAGGTAGAAGAGACAGGAGTTTTCTGGCCTGAACAGAAAAGAGGGCAGGCAGAGACATTCACCTACATCAAGAGGAAAGGGAAAACCTGCTTTCCATGTGTAGCAGTTAGGCTAGGTATTAGGAAACTTCCTGCTTGCCAAACCAGTTAAGTAAGGACTGTACGCCACTCCAAGAGACCGTGAAATCTCCACCACTGCAAGTCTCTCAACAGATCATAGAATCATATCACAGAATGGTTTAGGTTGGAAGGGATCTTAAAGACCACCTAGTTCCAACACCCTTGCCATGGGCAAGGACATCTCCCACCAGACCAGATTGCTCAAAGCCTCATCCAACCTGGCCTTGAACACTTCCAGGCACCCACAGCTTCCCTGGGCAACCTGTTCCAGTGCCTCACTACCCTCATAGTTAAGACTTTCTTCCTACTATCTAACCTAAATCTGCCCTCTTGCAGTTTGAAGCCATTACCCCTCATCCTAATCATTACATGTCCTTGTAAAAAGCTCCTCTCCAGATTCCTTGTAGGCCTGCTTCAGATACTTGAAGGCTGTTATAGTATCCCTGGAGCCCCCTCTTCTCCAGGCTCAACAGCCCAAACTCTCTCAGCCTGTCCTCAGAGCAGAGGTGCTCCAGCCCTCTGATCATCTTTGTGGCCCTCCTCTGGACTCGCTCCAACAGGTCCATGTCCTTCTTATGTTGGGGGCTCCAGAGCTGGACACAGTATTCCAGGTGGGGTCTCAGGAGAGCAGAGTAGAGGGGCAGAATCCCCTCCCTCGACCTGCTGGCCACGCTGCTTTTGATGCAGCCCAGGATATGGTTGGCCTTCTGGGCTGCGAGCGCACATCGCCGGCTCCTGTTGAGCTTCTCATCCACCAGCACCCTGAAGTCCCTCTCCTCAGGGATGCTCTCCACCCATTCTCCACCCAGCCTGTATTTGTGTTTGGGATTGCCCCAACCCGCATGCAGGACCTTGCACTTGGCCTTGTTGAACTCCATGAGGTTGGCACACCTTCTTGCAGTACAGCAGGCACAGCTGATCTGAGGCTGAGATAAGATGAGGACCTAGACAGCCTCTCAAAATCCCTTCCAGCACTGTTTTCTTCCTCTGCTATGCTTGCAACTAAGGCAGGGATTATCCTTTGTTCCTCATTTTCAGATTTTGCTCTAAACGCTAGCTTAAGTCACCGCCATGAGGAGTAGCCTCAGGAGCAGCTCTAAGTATGGGGCCTTTTGTGTCCTTTTGCACCGTTCCTGCAAGCAAACTAAATGGCTTAGCGGCACAGTAACCTGGCAGGATGCTTAAGGCACGTTAGGTCCCATGTGCTTCAGAAGGCACTTTCAAGTTGAGCTCACTGTCTCAATACCAAATTTAATAATAATTTGATATTATGACAATCTGTAAACAGCCCTCAAAAAAGGAGGCGGCATATTTCAGGAGAGTAGTGACATTCCAGAACAGTAAGGCAGTGGAGTCAGTAGTTATTCTGGATGTGCTAGATAGCTCACAACACAATTTTGAACAGTAGTATTACTCATGCACAAATGGTGATAAAACAATTAAAATCAATAATCAGCAAGAACCACATCTCCCAGGCAAAAAAAAAAAAAAAAAGAAAAAACCAAAACACAATACAATCACCGCAATTCTTCAAATTTACCAACTTGTGTTTGCTTTGTGCATGTCCTGCAGGTTTGATTTGTGTTCTCTTTGCTTTTGATTAAAGAAACTGGCATCCTGATTCTGCCCTCATTTAAATCTGAATAAAATCTGATATCCTCCACTGAAATTAAAGATATTACATACCAGTATAAAACAGATCTAAATGAGCAGAATCAGATACCTGGCATATTTATACTTTAAGAAAATAATATAAATATTTCACAATATCAAACCAAGCACTGCATACCCTTTTAATATTGTGATCATTTACGACAAAAGGAACATTTGAAAATGCAGGTATGCTGCTAACACCTGCGTAAATTATTTTACAGAATGAGAAAAGTTTTTATGATCAAGGTAATTATTATTGGGTGCATTCTGTTCTGTGTTTCCTGCCATCTAAGGAAGGTTCAGCAACATACTGATCTTGTACATGGCTTATTCCTTTCTCTCAGCCCCCACCTTTGCAGCCTCCCTGTTCAAGGGTAGTCAGGTAACACATACGTTTCTGAAATGGATATAAAAGACTCAAAGCCAAAAATTCCCAGGAAATTATCTTAGGGGATTACAGTGAATATCAAGTACTTAAAGAGATGTGATGTGGGGGATAGCATAAGTGATTTCACATACCGGAAGGTTGTCTGTGTGATGATGTCAATGTTCATTACATTACAAATCTGGTATAAGTAACACAGAAAAAGAAGTCAAGGTAAATTACTTTTTTTTTTTAATAAGAGAAAATTACTACACTTAAGATTTCATTTCTGCAAACATTTGTATGCAAATGCGGTCATCCTGTGATGTATCGAATGATTCCAAAGTCAGATAATTGTTTTAATTTCACATTAAAAATATGAAAATATAGTATGAACATATCAAAACATTTGGCAACAATGTTTGTGTAATACAAAGGATGCCTAAATACTGTGTTTTGGGATTACAGGCTCACTTTAAAAATCTTGTGTGTTCCTTTGCAATAGTTAGTATTTTCTGAAGAGAAAATGGAACAAGAAACAGTATTTCAGAATGCACAGCAGGTTCTCTTCTTACTTTCATTTAGAGCCACAACATCTAAGTCATATAATACACAGGATTTCTGTAAAGCAAACAAAAGCAAACAATTAAGATAACTAGAACACAGCAGTCGAAAAGCTAGAATTTTCACATATTTTAATATGTAAAAGATTTGGTGGGGTCACTGGATATATTTTTCCTTTGAATATTTAATTAAAAGATTGCAGTTTTCTAATAAATTAGACTGAGACTGATGCCCATGCAAGTCCCAGCTTGGTATATTTACATACTTTAGCTGCCTCAAACACCTCTCCTAACTCTGAAGGTGACAGATGATAGAAAGTGTCTTTTGAGGAGACACTACAGACCATATGAACTGATCCTGTAAATCTTTACTGACGTGAATTGTTCTACATGTACAGGTTCTCCTGTTGACTACACCAATTTTCACTAATTTGCAGTTAAGTACACTAACCTTTGAAGTATTGAGCATGGGGTGCAAAAATCCAGTTGAAAGGAATAGGGAAATATAGAACATCAGTACTCATTAAAAAAAAGCACAGGCTTTTATAAAGGACATCAACACGTTTTGTGAAATTCACTAGAATTCTCTATTTTCTTCCCCTTATTTAATAACCAGGAATACCCCCAAATGGAAACAACTCAGGTTTTATCAAGATAAAGTATCAAAACAGCACTCCGCCCCTGTAAAACATTTGTGTACTGATTGCAAAAGCAGATTTAAAAAAAAAAAAAAAATCAGCAAGACCAGGACTCTTCCTTTCAGCAATAAACTCTACTAGATAATTAGTGCTAACCAGAGAAACAATCAAACCCAGTTGTGCAATACAGTACAAGTACATGTTGCAATCTTGTAGTCTAAAACTATGAACACTGAACCCTGAACTCAGGCACAAAGACATAGAGAATATTGCCACAAGCCTAGGAAAAAACTTCTCTACTTGCCATTCTCCTGCCTGCTTCTTGGCAGGTTGTGTATCTAACGATCCGCAGGGAAGTAAGCACAACCCACTGGATTCACCACATTCCTCTCTCAACCCAAACCCAGCAGCCATAAACCACCATTTCTGACAACACAGAAAAGCTTCCAGAGAGGACAGCTATCTGAGCTGGAATTCATGAAATTCAAAGCACAGGGAAAAAAAGGAAGAGGGGGAAAAAAGGCATCATGGAGTACAACGCTAATCATGATTCAGAATAAAGAACTTGACACGTACAATGTCACAGGGTAGCTGAACATTGACTACATCCAGAAAGGTTGACCTAAAATTACTCACATGAATCAAAATGAGGGGAAAATAATTGGTTTCCCCATGTTACAATAAGCCTTACGCCTCTTTGGCTGAGAATATATAGCACTGCCTAAAATTCTGGAGAAGATACATGAAATTGTTTCCTTTCTCCTTCTATAGCCATAGTTTTAGCTCTTCCAGCGTGTTGGTTGCTCTGTGCCAGGTCCATCCCCACAAAGAGGACAGCTGAGCCTGTTTCTCCCTGGGGCTGCAGGGAGACCCAGGGAGGCTGCTGGAGGAGACGATGAAACGCCTAGGAAGGAACCAGAAGTGATGGATAGAGGCAGGAGCAGAGGGCAGGAAAGGTACTGTAGTGTCTAAACCTCAGGATGGATGCCGAAGCTGTCATCAATAAAATTATTAACACTTCCTGTTCTGACTGTAGGGTACTGGAAGACTGTGACTTACTGATTTGAGGAATTACTTGTCATTAGTCACATATAAATCATGTATGAAGAAATACAGCACGTGCACTTTTACTTGCTTTTTGTTGGAGTGACAAGTACCAACAGATGCAACATTTTTATTACCCTTGAGAGTTCACACAAATTCCAACATGCAGCTTCATAACTTCTGATTTGTTTTAATTTTTTACACAGTTGTGTAAGGTGCTTGAGTACAGGCATTAGTTAGTACGATTTGTGCTAGGTGGAGACAGTATTTGATAGTCTTCAAGCGTAAACAGTAAATGTAAAGTATGAAAACCTTTTTACAAGAGGGAGCAAAGCAGACTCAAAAGTCACAACCATAGGCAGAGTCAAAAGACACAACCATAACCTTGTCATCTCATGGAACAAGGCATTACTCTGGTTTAGAGATGAGATTCGGGGGAGGGAAGGGGGAAGCTTTGGAAGATAATGCTACAATAAGAAATTGAAATTCACTCTGTTGAGAACAAGAAATAACACTGAGCATTGATTTTTGTGGACATAAACTAAGTAAGTTTTGCTTCACCCCTGCTTCTTCTTCAGAACAAAAATATTCAGTTTAAGTAGTAAAACAGTTCCAGAAAAATCCCCATTTGAACAATTTCAGAGTTCAGGTTTCACTTACTTAACTTTAGATGAAACAGGTAATGTGAAAGTATTGCAGATTCTATCTAACTTCATACTTTCAGTTAGAAAGGAGAACCCTGCATGTTCCTTAAACACTAAAGATGCTTATTTGCAAATAATTTACTATTGAATAGTACTTCTGGGTGGCGAGTAAGCTGTTCATGTACAAGCACATCAAGGATCCCTAGTACTATAAGTGATTAAGACTAGTGAAACCTATTTGACAATGAAATGCTTCATACAATCTGTAAAATCATTATCTGATAGTAGTTCATCAACAAATTAGCCAGGACAGAAAAACAAGAACCACCCTTCTACAAATAAAGAAGAAGTAATAGTTTGTTTTAAAACCCATTTAAAAGTCGAGGACTTTAAGAATCACTTCAGTTTGGTAAGACTTCATACAGGATCTTCATCAAACAAATAAGGATCTGGGATTCATTTAAGCAAATGTGCTATACACACATTTAAAAAGCGCACTTTCATAACCTGAAGAGATACAAGGAGTCCTGCACAAAGCACTGAAGCAACAATCAGGCAATCCTACGTAGTGCTCAACTTCAGCCAAGCCTTGGAAGAGGTGGTGCAACCTCCTCTCCTGAAATTACAACAGGGAGGTATGCAAATCTCTCCCACCTGCGAGAACAAAGCAGGCAGCATTCCTTCTTCAGGCCTTCCTGAACACTAACACTTCCAGCTCACATTTCAGCTCAGCCTGCTGGAACTCACTCCCTGACAAGCTAGCCAACAAACCAGCAGAAAGCTGTGAAAAGGTGAGATAGACCCAAAATGGTACCACAAAGCTCGAGTTTCCACTTCAGCATCCTAGGCAAAGTGGGGTTTTGAAAATACCGCCACAGACACAGACGCTGCTCTACCCTGCAGTCATTTTAGCAAGAGGTTGAAACTTCCTGCTATCAAATACTCGTTTTTCCTGTTAAATCGCACAGCAGAAATGTCTCACCTAACAGGCGGGTATCTCTTCAAGTCAGTTTTAAGTTTCCTGCTGTCTCCCCTCCTGGCTGTCTCTCCTCCCCAGCTCTAAGCGGAGTTTGTATCACTAGCGTGCAATAGATACTTATCATCTAGACACAGAAATTGTGATGAGATGGCTGAGATCCCAAATGTTTTTGGCTTTTTGGTATTTTGGTCGTTGTTTTTTGGGTTGGTTTTTTTTGGTTTTTTGTTTGTTTGTTTGTTTGTTTGTTTTTTTAAATCAGGGAAAGAAAGCTAAGCTAGTAGACAGAGGGAAATACCAAAAAATAAGAGAAATCCTTTGAAAGGCTTCTAATGGAGTAAATTATAGATCTTCATTAAGATCAGCTGCCTGTTCCTTGCTGAAAACCTCCTCACATTAGCAGTGCCATACCAGGTCAGGTTCACCTACTAGCACCAGGTCTTGGTATTTTGATAGTGGGTTTTTTTTTTTGGCCGTGGGATTCACTATGGGTTTGGAAGAATGATGAGATTTCACTGTCCCCAGTCAAAGTCAGACCTGAAGCACTTGCTGGAAAACTAACAGCTTTAGAGAAACAAGCAGAAAGGACTGCAACTGAAGTTACCGTTATTTATAACTTCTTTAAATTCTGGGAATTTATATTCTCTCTAGTGACAAAATGGCCATAGTTAATCACTGCAATAATTTTGTTTCCATTTAACAGTGACAGTTGACAAAGACCGGTAAAGCATGGCAGAGAACCTCATGCAACCAAGTTCATGCGACTTCTGTGCCTGAAGTGCCAGCAGAGAGAGCTCAGCTATTAAGATCAGTTCTGCCATTTTCTTGACATGTATCCGGTAATTCAAATTACTTGTTCAAAATGCAAGACAATCCTCTCGCAACAGGAATGGGTGGGACAGGACACAAGCCATATCAAGCAAGAGCTAGGGATATATTAGCAGGGAAAGCGATCACCGGAGGGGCAGGGAGAGGATATGGAGTCAGGCACAGCAGGATCTAACTGCTGCACAACACCTTCCTCAAGAAATGGGAACGAAGTCCGTGCTCGCAAAACCTGTTATTCCACAATGTCTAAAACATCTAACCCACTGCCAAAGTGTGGGTCTCTACCTCCCTCTTCTGTTAATATCACGTAGGCTATAACAATGTTGGACTGCAATTAGTTGTTTCACAAACTTGAGAAGACAGCTGCACTGTTACTCTAGGGTTCCTCAACCCTACAGATCATCTGTGTAAGGATTAATACAGATTCACGTCAAAAATCCTGTTTAAGAAAGCAATCCAGCTTCAATGTCAAGATCTTGCAGAAGCAGTAAATGCCAGAAGTCAAATGTGCAACACTCTTTTCATCTCCTGGAGCTAAATTTATTTTATTTTAATCATATGAAACCATATAGGCTGAGATGTGGAGTTTTCTGTAATCAATGGAGAAAGGCACCTCCAGAACACAATTTTATCCTAAAAAGATGCATCTCTCTTCACTGAATAGAGATGACTGCAAGCATACCAGACAAGACGTGTAAATTTTAGCGAGCTAAGGTTGCACGCCAAGATGAACCTCATCCCCTATACTCAAACATTATGATTAAGTTTTGATTTACATGACCTAATTATATGCTACTGTTTCCAGAAGAATACCTGGCTCATTCAACATCCAGAACAGACTTTTTGTTTTTTTAATTAAACAAGATAGTACAGTAAAATCACGCCCTAGATCACACCAGCACTGAGTTGGTACAATTTATCCTCTTTGTTTTAATCTCTGTACCTTGGTTCCCATGTGTACAATGCTGAATACACTACCTAATGTTACTAAGAAGGTTATGAAGATAAAAATCTAAAATAGATCTAAAATACAGCATTACGAGCATTATGAAAAACCTCACAGAGAAATTACCAATTCTGTGGTCAGTACAAGATAAATAAAGGGCAAATAAAGCCTGCAGCTCCATGCATGATTGAGGATAATAAAGAAACATTGAATGTGCACTGCTGGAGACAGGGATCTTTCAGACAAACTAACAATTCCACAAACCTTGGAAATAATGAAATCCAACTTTTTATGGATTTGGGTGTTGCAGCGAATTAAAGTGGATATCCACCACGCAAGCTCCAGCTAGAGTGGCTGGTCAAAGCATTTTTCAGTCTCTCCATGTAGTCATCTCTGTCTAATACTGTATGAACTGATGCTGGAGATTTTCCTTCTGTAGAGTACTCTGCCTTTCCTCCAACCAGCATGTTATTTTCAAGCTCCTCGGGAGCTTAATTATCTTTTAGTTTGACCTGTCAAATTTGTTTAAAATCAGCTAGCAAGTTCCAAAGGTACTTTAGGAGCAAAAGAATTGGACACACGGTGTAATCTCAAAAATCTTATTGCCATAGGAGAGGAAGATAAAAAGATTGAGGAAGGACAGAATTGATGCCTGCTACTTCTGAATGTTCATTTCAAATGACATCCAGCTGTTAAACATTAAATGTTACTCTCAACAGCACAGAGAAATCTCTTAAATGGCTTTTGACTATTCTCAGCAGATACATGTTTATTTAATATTATATTAAAACAATCTTAGTAGTCAATCACTCTGGGGAGTCAGGGAGATCATATGTTTTGGTTAGTTTTATAGCAGTCTTCAGAAAAGGGAGAAAAACTTTTCTTTTTTCTTTTTGTTGAATACAGTTTCCCTCATTCTGCTCCCAGTTTAGAAAAATACCAACCACCACACCCACAAAGACAGAAATACAAAGGCCTGTAATTTTTTTTTTAAAAGCTAGTCAAGAAGAGTACTGCTTGTCAGCCATGAAACCAAACACCACAAAAGTGCAAATACTAACTGCATTCTGGGTGGTATTCTTTTGGTTTTGGTTGTTTTTTGAGGACTGACTCACAAGTACAGATACTTCACTGGCAACCAGATGCATTGGTAAAGAACAGCTGCCATCTGTTAATGAACAGGTTTAGGCATATCTGAGACTCATAAGAACTGTGAATAAATAAAATACTGTTGTTATTTGTCAACATGTCTAAGCAAACCTGTGGAATAAGCTGTGCTATTAACATTAATTCCCACTGCAGCCTTTCGAATACAATCAAATCAGTTATAATTAACTGATTTGCTTGAGAATTGTGAATTCTCAAAAATACAGCATGACTTCTTAGCTGTTACCAGTGTAAGCTGTCAAATAACATCTGACTGTTTTAATGAGACTACCCATGTAAATCACAGCTGTAGGACTGAGACCCAGCATAGAATGGCTGAGATGATAAATACCTGAAAGGTCAAGCAGCGCTTTAGATACCTGAATTGCTGGGATACAGCAGTTTTCTCTCTCCCTTAAGCCCACTACTAGTAAAACCACTAAAGAAGAGACAGGAAAATGCAGCCCAAAATAATGACAATACAAACTTGTCTTTTTTTTTTTTTTTTGTGTGACACATTTTAGTGTGTCTTTTTCCCAATCCTCCACTGAACGACAACTTGTTCTAAATTTCAAGAGGATCAAGGAGCTTCTGTCTCCAGACACTGACCTTCCCCATCTACAGGAGTGTCTTCTGTAGATTTCGTTAATAAAGAAATGCCCATAGTAGATGGTTAACAACAGTACATATAAAAAATCCTAGATTTCCTCAGATGAATACAGCCTACTGCAATGCACTTGAAAACAGTCTACTGCCTGCCAGCCTGCCCTGCCTATCTACCTTACTTCTGAATGACCTCCACGTATTTCCGCAACGCATGGCCATAATGGACTTTTCTAGGGAGTTTCTTAAAAGGAGTTTCTTCTGTGGGACCAGTAAAGCAATGACATGCTTCCACTGAAGCATCTCATCAGTCTGGCACAGGTGGTCCTGTTGCAGAAGTAAGGGAGGTCCTATATCCTGCTACCTCAGACATAGGTGTCGGGCTAAAACAGTTGTGCAAAGCTGTATCTCCTTTTTACAATCAGCAAGTACGTATTTTATCACTACAGAATGGATGTATGACTGAAGTGATCAGATACAGAATTCTGGATACAGAATGGATGTATGATTGAAGTGATCTCAGGCATCTATCATGTCATTTTTCACAGCTGCTAGTCATATTTCCTACTGCATTTCCCTTCTCCAAAATTTCATCAGTTAGAGGAAGTTAAAAGTCACGTACTACATTCAGATTTCACAGTTTTGTGAACAAGCAAATTATTTTGTCGAACCTGAAAACCATGGTGAAAATGGATGGTAGATTTTTGGGGTTTTTTACTATGAAGTCTTTCTTACCAGGCCAGTTGCAAAACCACCTGGGCTAAAGGAGGGCTTGTTCAAATGAACAAATGCATTTCACTAAAAACGGCAAATTATACACCAAAGTAATGGCACATGATGCCCCATCAGGGATTGCTAATGTTTCTAGATAAGGTGAACTGTTACTACAGACAAACTTGACAAATTGTCATGGACCTCTTTTTCAAACACATACACGTGGATACAGAGTGTACAACTGTATTCTCAAGCAGTTCTAAGTAAAGCCATGCAGCAGCATAGCATTTTCAACATGGTCTGAAATTGTTTGCATGTCCACACTACAAAATCCATGAATTTTCATGAAGATGAGCAGGAATACTAAAGTTCCACTTAAAGTAAAATAAGTGCAGGCAATCTTAAAGGGAGAAACACCCAAACATCATTTCTGCACGCTGCAGAGAATTATCTCACATCTTTCCCAAACGCACTGTGCAGAAATGCTTGCTTCACGCATATTTGTCTTTGTAGCAGTTATGATCATAGCTATTGTTTTGTAGTTTTCATGCTTCATACTAACAAATATATTGTCTATTTACAGTAGCCAATATATTTTTCATTTACAAGAAAATCAGAGTTATCTTATTTGAGACTTTTTGACAACTATTCAAGGACCAGCTGTAATCCTCCTGTTCTAAGTGATATTTGACTGTTGAGTTGTTGAGCTTCATTTTCATACTAAAGGAATCAAAAGCTTTTTTTTTTTTTTTACTTTTTTTTTCTCCCCCAAAATAACCAACTTGTGTTATTGTATAATACGACAGGACCTTGATTTAGAAGCAGTCCAAGCCTGAGCTATTATTCTGACCATCCCCTACGGCTACTTAATCAAAACACTGCAACTTGTGACTTTGTCAGTAATTTTGCTCATTTATCTTGATTATGACTTCAAGAGTATTCGGAATGGAAGGCTAGTTTTGTATAACTAATATCGGTGATGAATGGCAATGATAATGCATTGCATGAAGAACATCCATTAACGTCTAAAATAATATTCTACTGTCTAAAAATAAATTGCGATGCAAAACATTTTCAGAGCTAATTAACAATAATTCAGTCCTATAAAAGTATTGCAACTCTGAGGAGTAAGGACCTTTAAGCCAAAACACTCTAGGTAGTTAGAGATGTTGACTCTGACAGCTACAATATTGATTCTACTGCTAATTAACTCAAATGTTTAGGTCCTGGTAACTTCAAAAGCACTACAGTAAATCATCCAAATAAACAGCTATGAACTTTGGATAAAACATTTGGTTGCTGCACATAAAAGGTCTGCTCATTCCATCAGCGTGCAGCATCTTCACAGCGTGCATATTCTGCAGAAACCTACAGAAAAAAGGAGTCTTCCTGGCACAAAAGTGGAACTACTCTAGAACCGCTAACCTCTCCCTTGAAAAAAAGCATGGTCTGGAAAGCTGCAAAAAGCAGGTGTCCTGAATTTTCACCCTCTGTCTCGACTGTACTTTATCTGCTCCCCGCTTCTCCCACAATTCTTCTCCTCCATTTTCCTCCTCTGTATGTTTACAGCTGCAGGATCCCCCTAAAATATTAACTCCATAATGCAAAACCAGCACTGACTGTGCTTTGCTAAACCTCTTCTGTATTTACAACCTTGTTTACCCGATCTGTCAAGAAAAATCTCCTATTTTCTTTCTACTCAGAAAAGGAGCCTACCTTCTCCAGTATCTCCTTAGTCAAGATTGAGAATGCATCCTCGATGTTCACGTTATCTCTAGCACTGGTTTCAAAAAAGGGTATTCCATGTTCCCAAGCAAGCTAAAAAACAAACAGAGGCAATGGGATGAACACTCCTTAGAGAAAAAACACTAACAGCAAGAAATATGGAGGTGTTCTGACAACTTCTAACATGCTATACAAACACTGATTAAGTAAATGTCAGCTCAGTAAAGTACTCTATATTCATCCTCAGTTTATAAATTTCAGGTAGCTCTTAAAACATTCTTCTTAAACGTCTACATTTTCAAAACAGCTTTTTTAACCTATCTTTACTTGTAAATAAGAATAAACTCTAGTGGGTCTGTTCTCAATGTTTTGATTTATTTGGAAAATGAACTGTCTCCTAGGCAATTATTTAGAGGAAACTAATGGAGTGCCTGCTGAAAAGTATAGATTAAAATGTGACAAAAACTCTAGAAAAAGAGGTGTCATGAAATACAAAGAGAAATGCTCCTTTTTACCAGAGAGAGAGAAGCACAGAGATAATACGCAAGCAAAGAACAGATATATATGCAAAAATATATTATGGTAATAGAAGAAGAGAGAAAAGGGCAGCAGAGACTTTACGTTGGTTGTGTTTATTTAATTTACTCATGTTCTTTCATTTGCAGTGAACTTCCGTTACAGATAGCTTTGAGATAATGTTTGCATGAGGGTAAAAAAAACCACAACAAAATTCATAGCTTTTTAAGATCCTAAAATTTTTCTAATTTATACAGTTAAATACATGGAGAAAAAGAAAAACAGTCGCACCGTTGCCTTACAAAGGAAGGGGCCAAGGTGGGAATAATATTGGACAGAAAAACATAGTGGGATACTCTACTTATTCCCTTTGCAATCGATCCTTTCTCAGTACACATCTGGCAAAGACGATCCCAGGCAAAGAAAATACCCTAGTGCTTCTAATGTATAGAAAATCCTGTAATTACTGAGCACTTAATGATTTATTTGGAAGGCTCTCCGTTAGGATACAAAGTTTAATGTTGAAAGTTATGTTTGGTTCCAATAAGGTGTAGAAGTAACAAATCAATGCTTTACAAGAACTCCAAAATCAGGCAAGAACTGGACCTCATAGTTGTAGTCAAGATATAATAAAGATTATATTAAAGGTAGGGAAAAAAGTAAGCAAAATGGTTTATTTTCCAAAATGCTATAAGAAAATGTAATTTTGAAAATAAGGATGATATATGGACTGTTTCTTAAGGCAGACTGCTTCATAAGGGATTCTAAGACTCCAGCTGACTGCTATGAACTGGTTTTGGTACTGCAGCAACTTGTAACGGAAAGTTAAGATCATTGACTACTGGCGAGTGCCAATGCAAAGCACTAATGCATAATGGTTCATAAAGAAAAATACAGGCAATAAAAAATACCGGGCTAATAAAGTGGACAAGACTGGTTTGCAGCTTACAAAGTACACAGAATCTACTACTAAATATTGCCTTTTTCTTTCTTGTCTCATGTAACAGATTCCTAGAGGCTACCTATGTACAAACTCTGATGAACACAAGCCATTTTAATCATGGAATCACAGAAATAATTTGGAAATATAACCATGCTTAAAATGGGACTACTGCCCATATGATGGGTCAGCCATGGCTTTGCCTACCTGAGTCTTGAAATCTGCCAGTGATGGAGATTCTATAATCTTTATGGGACTCTCCTCCAACACCTTTTAGTGCAATTAGTTCTCCTTAACTCCAACCTGAATCTCCCAAGCCAGGACTTGTATCTGTTGCCCCTTCCTTTACTATCTGCCTGTACTGAGAAGAGTCTATTTCTGTCACTCCTCTAACTACGCTTCAATTGCTGTAGACCAATAACCACTCCTTAGCCTCCTCTTTACCCAGCTCCCTCAGTTCTCCTCATGGATTACTGGTACTAGACCCCAGTCATCTTTGTAGCCATTTGCTGGATCCTCTGCAGTTTCTCAGCATCCTTCTTGAAATGGGGGAGCCAAAGCTGGACACAATATTCCATGGAACCTTGCCAGCACTAAGTAAAGGGTTAATAATCTCCCCAGATCTCCATTATCCTTCTAATTTAGTCCAGCATGCTTTTAAGCAATGAGAGAACACTGTTGACTTATGTTCAAGCTGGTGTTCATTACAACCCGCCAGTCCTTTGCAGCAAGGCAGTGACTCGTGCCTTAAATTATTCCATCCCAGGTGTAAACCCCTGCACTTTTTACTGAATTTCATGATATTTCTGTTAGTGCAGATCTCAAGTTTATGAAGGTCCTGCAGAATTGTGTTCTCCCATTTGGTGTGCCACTCACATCCCATGTCACGTGCAAATCTCCTTGTATCATCAGCCAGATCACTGATGAAGATGTTGAACGACGTGGCCCCACTACATACTTCTGATGTACTTTGCTTATTACCAGCTACCAATCAGACACACAGCCTTCCATCGCTACCCTTTGCCTCTGGTAGTTCAGCCAATTTTCAGTCCACCTAATGGTCCACTTGTCCAGCCCATATTTCCTAGCTTCCAAGTGAGGATGCCATGGGAGACGGTGACAAAAGCCTTATTAAATTCAAGATGTATCACAACCACCGCTATTCCCTTGTCCACACAGTAATTTCCTGGCATCATAGAAGGCAACCAGGGTGGTGAAGCACAATTTGCCCTTTGTGTCCTTCATGTCCTTGGAAAAGAATTTGATGACAACATGCTCCATGATCCTGAAGCAAGGCTGACTGACTACAGTTTCCTGAACCCTCTTCCTTGCCTTTGGTAAAGATAGATGTCATGCTGGCCTCTTTCTAGTCAACAGGGATCTCTCCCAACCATCATTATTTTTCAGAGTTGACTGACAGCAGCCAGCTCTTTCAGCACAATTGGGTGAAATTCATCATGGCTATGGATGCATCCAACTTTCCTAAGCAGTTTCTAATCCAATGCTTTCCTGGTGGCATCTGACCTGATCTTCCCAAATCATGGCAGTACATGCAGAGGTCTGGGAGCAAGCTCCACCTGTGAAGACCAATGCAAAATAAAAATAAAATAAAATTTTAAAACCTTGACTACTTTAGCCTTCTCCATATCACGTTACTACATTGCTTACTACACCTATCACTGCACTCCAATTTTCTCTGTACGTGCACAAGATTTGTCAAAGAAGATTAATGTATGTATTATTCTAATTCACCTTGCATACTGATAAGGATTGTGGCAAGCAAGTATTCAAAAAATGTAGCTAGATGAAAAAAAAATCAACAGTCCAATGTTACAGCAGCTGGAAGTATGAACACAGCTTTGGCTGCTTCCTCTCATAAACTGGAAAGGAACATTCAAAGACTTTTTTTGGCCTTTGGGAACATCTTGAATAGACCCATAAATAAAATACCTAAATACATTTACAAACCTATGGGAATTATGTGGCTGGGAAATGTTATTTTATATTAGCCTTGAGAACAGTCTGGAGATCTTGAATGAAATGAGCTCATATCTTACTTACAATAACAAAATAAGTAATACCAATATCTCCTCCAAGGTGAAATTTAATTCCAATTGTTCATTTCTTTTAACTCAAAATACAGTATTTCCTAGCAAAGTGCTGTTATGATTTCTTAGTGTTTAATCAGAGAACTGTCCAGCTCTGGAGCCCCCAGCATAAGAAAGAAATGGACCTGCTGGAGTAGATGAGGAGCAGGACCACGAAGATGATCAGAAGACTAGAGCACCCCTGCTATGAGGACAGGCTGAGAGAGTTGGGGTTGTTCAGCCTGGAGAAGATAAGGCTCCAGGGAGACCTGAGAGCAGCCTTTCAGTATCTGAAAAGGGCCTACAAGGAATGTGGGGAGGAGCTTTTTACAAAGGCGTGTAGTGACAGGACAAGGGGTAATGGCTTCAAACTGGAAGAGGGTAAGTATAGATTAGATCTCAGGAAGAAATTTTTCACCATGAGGGTGGTGAGGCACTGGAACAGGTTCCCCAGGGAAGCTGTGGTTGCCCCATCCCTGGAAGTGTTCAAGGCCAGGTTGGATGAGGCTTTGAGCAACCTGGTCTAGCAGGAGATATCCTTGCCCATGGCAGGGGGGCTGGAACTAGATGATCTTTAATATCCCTTCCAACCTAAACCACTCTGTAATTCTATGTGTCTGAAATATTCTTAGAACTGTGCAGATTTTTTTTTTTTTAATTTGTATTGTACCTGTAAAATCAGCTTTGAAATCAGGCACATGAAGACTGCAAACGCAAATAAAACGAAGACTATTTTACTTGTCTCTTTCTGTTAGAAAGATTTGATAGGAGAAAACCGGCCACATTCTACCAAGTCATATAACCTTCAACATTTTTATTTATTTTTCAGAGAAAAAGATAATGTTGGGGGGGAAGGGGGAAGGGAGGGGAGGATGGAGGAGCCCAAGAAAGTTGAGTTCAAACTTTTCTGAAAGTGAATAAAAAACTATTAATACAAGAAAATACTTTGCAGTGTTAAAATTAAATATATCAATTTCTGAACGACCAAAATTATATTATTAAAAAGAAAACAAAAAACAAAAAACTCTCAACATTAAATTAGTCTATAAAGTGGCATATGATGGCCACTCAGTTATGCCACACTGTTACAGAAATGCCAACATACATGGTAAGATTCCCAGGGAATCTAGCGGTCTTCTGTGCAAGATTGAACAAAACAACACTTAGAGGTCATATTCACAGTGTAATATGAAATATGTAAGTATGAATTATTATGTGGCAGAGTTAGTATCAAACTATTTTACTCTCTTATCTTCTTCAGACTGAGAGGACAATATTAGCTCTCTGTCTCTGCTAATAGAAACTTTCTCCAGGTGGCTCAGTCAGGTTCTTTAGTGTTTGAAAATCATATTAAAAGAAGAACTGGTATAACTGAAGAGTTGCCTGGCCTCAAAACACAGGAGAAATCTAGAAAGCAGACTCATTGGTGAGGAGGTAATGATTTGTTTCTGAAAAAAAAAAACTAAGAGAAATTTTGATTGCATGGTTAAGTACACAGAAGTCAGAAAATGTCACGGTTAATACCATATGCAAAACCCTACTACTGCCCTCTTGTGCACATGCACCCAGCGACTCTTTGGATTTGTAACAGTGCATTCTTTGAGTGAGAGTATACATGTGTTTTTCAGCAACCTTGTTCCTTGTACACAGATACAATAATTAACATTGAAAGTGTCTTGCACGCAAACAATGAAATTAAAAAAGTTGCTATTTGTAATGCTGTCGAAAAGGTGATGCTATGTTTTAAAGTTCCTTAATCTGGGATTATATAACTGGGAAGAAATTATCAGTGTTCTTTTCTTCAGACACAACACATCCTGCCTGACTCACCATGCCTGAAAGCATAATAGGAAGGCGTATTACAAGTTCCAGCCAACAGATGCATACAGTTTGCAGTTCCAAAATTTACTGGTATATAGGACAGGCTCTCCTGCGACATTTGAGTCATTATCACAATTTCTTCTGCCATAATATGGCTCCTGGATTTCCTCATTGGTTCTCAGTGGGAGTAATTTGTCATCGCCTTTAAAACAGCACTCCCCACTTAACACCAGTTCTTCCCCTACACAGGGTCAGCAGGTATAAACTATACTGTAATCTCAGCTGTACAATACAAACACAGTTAGATCTCAAGGAGCTGGATGTTCCCTAAATCTGTCTGTCCAGTATTATTTAGGGCTGTTCATAGACAATGCAGCTCACTGTGCACAGGCTGCCAGAACAGTTCTTCACAGTCAGGCTGTAGCAAAAAAATCACTGATGGGTGGTACCAGAAAAATTATGCATTATGTTTTAGTATTCCACATTAAAACAGTACTCTGAAAATGCAGACACTGAAATATTTTTAGTTTTAATTCAAAAGACAAAATTTCTGTCGCAACGCCTAAAACTTCTAAAGTAGATTTTAACTTTTAAAATAAAAATCAGTATTCTAAAGAGATCATTTAGGAGTTAAGGTACTCAGGCTCACATGTTAAAAAAACCCCAACACTCCAGAACTCCACAACTGCTCTTCTGGAGCAATTCCTAATAGAATTTTTGGAATTCAGGAGCTTTTTATCGTTTTCAGTGTAACAGCTCACAGTTGCATACTAGGATACTCAGGAGAACCCAAAGAAAGTACCAATGATACCTTTTCTCCTTTCTGCTTTGGAACGACACGTTCTGACTCCTTATCACACTTGTTGCCCAGCAGTACTACGTCCACTTCATCACCTGCTTTCTAAAAGAGAACCAGCATTAGTAAGTGTCAAGTAAGGAAAAAAGCAAACAACAAAATCCCTTCACCTTCAGCTCACACTAACCTTCAACACTTTATTTCCTTGAAAGTAAAGGCTAAATTCTGTCCTGACCTTTTCATATGTGGAAATACTTGCTATTAGTTACTGGGATGTGGAGGAAAACAGCAAGATTGCAAAGAACAGGAAAAAAGACACTTAACAAGCGCAGGGCATGATTTCCAACAGCTTTCACAAATTACAAAGTATATGATGCATGGGCACCATCTTCTGATGAATGCTCCATCTTGAGGCTTTGATGTGACTGGAAATGCCCTGAATTCACAGACACTGCCCTCCCTAAAGTAATGGGTTCATGGAATAGCATACGAGTCAGGTCTATATCCAGCACTCACAAGTCAAAAGGAAGGAACATGCTGCACCTGGAAGAGCACCTCTCTGTGCTTCACTTTTGCACCCAGACAGTAAAATTACATTCATTATATTCAAACTCAACATAAAAGCCTGATTATTCCAAGACACTCAGAAGGTGGCAATAGTTTTTTAATGAAGTAAAATTTAAAAATCTTGTTGATGTCACAAGGAAGAAAAATCTAGCTTTCTGACCTTGTCTCCGTCCTTCATTCCACTAATCCAGTTACGTACATGATGACTGTGAAATGCACTGGGTGCTTTACATCAGTGTTATTTTAGGACGAGCCATTGTGACTATACATGACTGGAATAATGACAAGGAAAGGGAACAGTTCCGCAACAGCATGTGGAATCTGAAAACTGACATTTGTTATGAAAATCATAATATTTAAAACCACTTTTGGTGCTTAAATAGAGCAAGCTAAGGGTCTCAATCTAGAGACAATTAAAGCTAACATGGTCTGATCCCATGGCTTATATTCTGGAAGTAAATGCCCACAGCTTCTCTGATGACTCAAAACAGCCTGGTCTCAGGCTGCAGATTTCTCTACAAGGATACTGATGAAATCTCTGATCTCTGTCAAAGTCTTAATTTTTATAACTTCGCCTTAAGATAAAACCAGGCACAATCCTCTTCCCCTGAGCTCACACACGTGCACACGGACACATGTCCCTCACTTCAGAGAAATGCAAAGGAAAACCTCTGTTCATTAAAGGATGAGAGAATCATTATTTTTAGTCTATTTGCATTTTTACAACTCAGTCGCCTCATTTGAAGAGTACAGCAGTAGGCACAGTTTATTATTAAGGAACACTATGTTCCAGTGACGAGTGGCGTTCCTCAGGGGTCGGTACTGGGATTGTTTAACACCTTTGTCAGCAACAAAGATGGAGAGTACCCTCAGCAGGTTTGCTGACACCAAGCTGTGTAGAGTGGTTTACACGCTGGAGGGAAGGGATGCCATCCAGAGGGACCTGGACAGGCTTAAGAAGTGGGCCTGTGCAAACCTCATGAAGTTCAACATGGCCAAGTGCAAGGTCCTGCACGTGGGTTGGAGCAATCCCAAACACAAATCCAGGCTGGGCGGAGAATGGATGGAGAGCATCCCTGAGGAGAAGGACTTGGGGGTGTTGGTGGATGAGAAGCTCAACAGGAGACGGCAATGTGCACTCGCAGCCCAGAAAGCCAGCCGCATCCTGGGCTGCATCAAAAGAAGCGTGGCCAGCAGGTCAAAGAAGGTGATTCTGCCCCTTTACTCTGCTCTGGTGAGACCCCACCTGGAGTCCTACATCCAGCTCTGGAGTCCTCAGCATAAGAACGTGGACCTCTTGTAGCAGGTCCAGAGAAGGGCCACAAAGATGATCAGAGGGCTGGAGCATCTCTACTATGAGGACAGGCTGAGAGAGTTGGGGTTGTCGAGCCTGGAGAAGAGAAGGCTCCAGGGAGACCTTACAGCGGCCTTTCAGCACCTAAAGGAGACCTACATGAAAGATGGGGAGGGACTCTTTATCAAGGAATGTAGTGATATGACAAGGAGTAACGGTTTTAAACTGCAAGAGGGTAGATTTAGATTAGATCTCAGGAAGAAATTCTTAACTCTGAGGGTGGCGAGACACTGGAAGAGGTTGCCTGGGGAAGTTGTGGAGGGACCATCCCTAGAAGTATTAAAGGCCAGGCTGGATGGGGCTTTGAGCAACCTGGTCTAGTGGAAGGTCTCCCTGGTCATGGCAAGGAGGTTGTAAATAGATGATCTTTAAGGTCCCTTCCAAAACTAACCACTCTATGATTCTATGATATTTCATTTTTTAAAAATTCACTCTCATTTTTGAGTCAGCTAATCTCATTTCATACCCACAGCTGATGTTCAAGATAACATGGAATTAAAATGAAGTAAGCTCCACATAAGCATCCAAAGAACAGGCCTAAAATAATCAATCAATCTACCCTGGGTTAACAGACCAAAATGTTGGCTGTTTCAGAATGCATTGGAGCTTCACTCATTAAGGTCAATGACTCTCCTACATAAAATCACACACATCAGTCCCCAAAATAGGGTAAATAGACAATTTAATCTCATCACATAATCAATTTTTTTTTTATTTTTGAAGACCACCTTATGTAGCTGAGGGTTTTGTAAGTGACATTTGACTTTACTGTGAAGTAAAAGGTCAAAGGGAAATGCTTGTATACGGTATGTAGAAAACCATGAAATTAATCTTGGAATTTTATTTCTGTACAAACAGCTCCAATTTTTGCAGTAGGAATGTTCTTTCTAAACAGCTTCAAACAATAACAAAACTTAAAGGAGATTAGAGGTACCAGGCCTTTCAGTAAGTATTTATCAGTATTACCAATCACTAACTATTTACTTCAGCAAATAACTATTATTTCTACATTAAGATTATGTAATAATGGATTTTCACTTTGATTGGATCCTCCACCAAAGCACTGAAAGTACTCCTTTCTTAAAGATGGTATCTTGCAGTTTCTTGCTTTTAGAAAACTGAAGACTATACACCAAAATTATGTCCATTTCTAATTCTGAAAACTGACTATGTAGATGAAGTCTTAAAAAATTAAGTCAATATGACTAAGCAGAAGTTTGACCATGCGCTCAGTTGGCATAAAAACTGCAGAGGTACACTGATTTGAATTGGCCAAAAATATGGCTCTTCAGTGCTTCCAAAGGCTCACTGTGTATTTTCATCCTCTTTATTTATAGCTCAGGAATAAGCTTTACAAATGCAAAATCTATAGCTAAAAAGAGGATGGTTATTTTACAGTTGTTAAGATGCTATTATGCAAGTCAGCACTGACTAAGCTAAGAGAGTCAGGGAACATTTTTTCCCATGTCATGGAAAAATACTATTAAAATTTTTATCAATTTCATAAAGGCAAAAAAGAAAAATGTTTTTTTGGAAGTAGAAAAAAAAAAGTGTTTTGCTTTGGTACCTCAAAAATACATCCAGGTTCACTCTATTCAGTTTTTCTTCTGGTTTTAACATTTCAAAGCTCACATTTTACTGAAACCTAAAATAAAAATAATCTGAACTTGGAGAAAATCTGGCCTGTTTTTTTTTTTTTTAAACGTCCAAAAATGAAATACTAGCACCATATTTCTCTCAAAACACTGGAGCCGAGAGATGTATTGAGGCTGACCAAGTTTCTAAAGCATTTGGCAGAGCTTGGAGTTATCAGGTTTTGGCAAAAGGGTTTTTTCGCCTGCTGGATTCCCCAGCAGCTGGATGGGGCAATGGTGGGAGCGAGGCTGCTGGACTTGTGGCCACAGGAGGGAGCAGTGCCAGAGCCTCAAAGGCAACGGTGCCACGGACTGGAGGAGGAACACAGGACTCGTGCTCTTCAGCAGCCTGCTCTGATGAAGAGCCATCCATCCATGCCCTTCACTAATTACTGTACTGCTCAACTTTCACCTAGCCTGTGCACCCTACCACGTAAATACCCAACTCACTGCTTGACTATTAATAGAAATCAAAAGTGCAGAAGGGAAAAATATCTTGCTCATCTCACTCCTGTTGTATGTAATTTGGGTTTTTTTTCAAATGTTAGGGGTTTTTTTCTGTAGTTCTCATTTTGCAGGGAAACTATTTCACAGAAGTGCTGTGAATTCATAGGAGTATCAAAAGTAGCTCAGACACCTTTATTGAAAGAGAACTACATGACATTTGTACTTACAGGTTATTGGAAGACACTGTCCCTTCACTTTTTAAATAGTGAGCACAGACCCTACCGTGAATGGCTGGCCTCAACCTCCCCTGCAGCAAACTGACTGTGATTACCAGCTCTTCCAGACTCCCTGTTGCATAAAGCCATCTATCCAGTGACAGATCTTACAGAGTCACCACCTTGTCCCTCCACCACATTTCCAGGGCGTAGCTGTGCAGGACCGCCTGACTTCGATACTCATTGACTACAGTTCAAAAAGGGAACAGAAGTTCATTTGTAGGTTCAAACAGCGAAATCAAGAACCCATACCTGAAAAACACACTATAGTAATACTTAATTAGTTTGTATTTGGGGAAGAAACGTAGCATTAATATAATTTTTGTGATGTGAAAAGGATACGCATGATCACGCAGCAAGATGAATGCAGAGCTGTGGAAGGCCATAAAGCCGGAAAGTTTCTTCTTCCTACTCATTAATGAAGAGTTAGGAACTCTTGTTAGGAACACATTGTCCTCACAGTCTCTTTGACAGCATCGCATGGGCAGTGTTCATATTGTGATTCCTATACGTGTCTCTTTCCATAGATTTTTCTAAGTGTCACCTTATGACCTCAGTTACAAATGCCTAGTTTCCAGGACTTCAGTGGAAATAAACAAATGATAGAATTTGTTAGACACGACTAGATATAAACCAATTTATCCTCAAACCAATCTGGGATTAGAGATAAACCAATTTAGTAAAGTGACAAGAACAAGAATTTTCTGTTCTCATCAGAGCCATAACAACAAAGCCATCTATGAACTGGAACAATTAGATCCTTTTGACATCAAGCTTTCCCATCTGAGGAAGGAAAACTCAGAGGAGTTTGAAGTCAAAATAATTAACGTTTGTAAAGCCGTTTGCTGTGCTGCTTTTATTTAACTCTGATGCAGAAAGACAGTCCAGTGTCCCAATGCTCAGATACATCAAATGAACAGAACTGGAAAAGGGCACAATGCAAAAATGGCAGTAACCCAACACATTCATACATTTCATATCCTGGTTGAGGGGTCACTTCTTCAGGTAGCACGAATAGAAAGCTAATATATTCAAAGCATACTAAATTATGTCACCAAGACTTGCTACTGCATGAGAAAATGAATTTATTTTCCCCCATGCAGAAAATTCTGTGCTAGCAGAGAATTTCCAGCATGGAGGTAATTGTTAGGAATTGGTAATGACACCTTCATGGCCACACCAGAAGACTAGCACTATGAAAACCAGTCCAATGCATTTAAAAGAAAACTAGGACCTATTGTCTATCTCAAAAGTTTTTGGAGATCCAGATGCCACAGACTGATTTAGGTTGGCAAGGACTTCCGTAAGTCATCTGTCTAACCCCTTGCTTGAAGAAGGGCAAACTTCAAAGTCAGGCCAGGTTGCTCAAGGACCTGTTGAATGAAGTTTTAAGTATCTCCAGATCCTCTCTGGGCACCTGTCTGAGCATTTGACCACTCTACTGTGAGGACCTTTTTGACAGTATGTTAGCTGGAATCTTGTTCAAAACATCGTGGAAAGAACAGTTTTCTGCAAATGGATTTGGTACACAGTTACTTGTACTTAATTTTTAAAGGCCCAAAAGAATCAGCCTTTCAGGACAGCTGTGTACAATAGCTAAAATTTATGTCAGCAGACAAAAGAGGAATACCTTAATAAATTGGACATGACCCACAATCCTACAAATAAAGAATGGATTCAGGTTCTGAAGTAATTTTCCTGCAATTATCATGCTCCTAATGAGTTCATTACAAATCCGATATACATGCATTGGATTTCCCAATAATGTCCCAAGATATTAATCTGTGAGTATATTCTTCTAGCAAGTTTTTCAAGTACAGTCAAGTTACTTAGTTTTCTCTAGTTCTGAATTCAAATTTTACATGACAGATATGGCAGCATATTTGTGTCTTGAACTTCCTTGAACAATAATTCATTTTCAATAGGAAATTGCTGTATTCCACACTTAACATAATTGAAATACAATGAAAACACTACTGGTAATGTGATTGTAATAGTACTCACAGGCCAGTTTTTTTTAAAAAAAATCAATGGAGTTTTTAGGAATGCTACATTGCTTAGATTGTTATTTTCAACTGTTTTAAAATTGGCTTAGCGCACTGAACAGATTTTTTAAAAAAAACTTTCTGTTTAAAATCTCTATGCACAAAGAATTAGAAAATGAGAATGTAATCTAATAAGTGAATTATCTCAAAAACTCTGGTTCAGGTGAAAGCTTTACATTACCTATTAGTCTGGTGTTTAAGGAAACCTGTATCTGTTTCCCTTTTTAAATTTTATTTTTCTATGCTTGCAAGTTTTAAAGGGTGCTGTAGTAAGTCACTTTGATACTGGGCATTTGTGGGGAATGAAATACTGGTTTGCGTTCACAGATCAAAGCAAACGCAGGGAATGTCACCAACCTCCAGTAAGTAATTAATTTTCATGAAATGCCCTGTGTTTTAACAGTTATTGCTTAAAAACACTTCTTTTGCAATGAATGGCCCCATATATTTTCACCAAGACACTTTAGAAATTGATATCCCACTAGGATTAAATTAAATTTTTTGTTATTATCTAGCCCTATTACAACACTAACTAATTGCTACTTTTGAGATGGGTACAATCAATCCATGCAATTTGCATTCCCAGAAATTGTTTTAAATTGAGTATTTTTCCATTTCTTAAGTTTTAAACTAACTAAGTACCTTCAGGGGTTAAGATTAAACAATCTAAATACTAATAGCTTGAGTATTTTAAACACGAAAGTTTTTAAGTGCCATGCACGGAAAGCAGGTTTGCGCAGGTGTGATTTCCTGATTGACTGAAGCAGATCTAAGCTGGCACGGTGACTACAAGTTCCATCCTTCCCTCCACCCTGGCCATACAGTCCTAATACTTTCTTTGTGTTTATGGTTGTGAACTGTAACCCCCTGAATCAACCATCCTGTTGATCTTATTAAAGATGACAGGACAAAATGACCCCTTTGGAGGCAGTGTGAAGACAGATCGGTTTTTCAATAAATAAATTTATACACACAGATAGATAGATATATGCATATATAGTGATATATATAAAAATGGATATATATGGATAATCTACATTTTCAGCTTCAGATAACAGTAACCCTACTATCATACTGTGTGCTGGGTTGAATCTTAGCTAATCATGAAACTGTACAACCAGTGGCATATCTAGCTGTGGCTTTTGTCGGCTTGTCTAACAGGAGAAGGGCACACGCTTTTCTTAATGAAATAATAAAACGCATGTGTTAGTTCAAAATATGTACAGATAAGCCAGTAAGAATATTGTACCATCAAATCTCCTTTTTAACATATTACTGAAGTTAGGCTCTGTTGCCACTAAGACTTTCAAGATGGGTCTAAGGTCAAGGATAATGACATACTAGGTCACCACAGTAACATTCTTAAAACTGATGTTAACGCGAATGTAATGTTTTACCAAGAGCACAAGATAGCATATGTATAAATTATTGGATATGTGACCATATGTAGTTCATTAATTCATCCTTATACTGAAACTGTAAAGAGAGAAAAAGATGTGTTTGATGGTTTTATTTCGAGCCTGCTTTCCAAGATGAACTCTCCCACCCATCATGTCATGTTCCTACCAATTCACACATTACTACAAAAACTGCCTGAATGTTTACTTGATTTTAATCAACAAAGAGCACTAGTTTGCTTGGATTCTTACACAAGAACACTAACTTATACAAGCATTCTAACTACAAACTTCCATGCTACTGCTTATGGTAATCTCATCACTCTCTAAAGCTCCCTGAGGAGGGAAAGTGTAGAGGGACATGCTGATCTCTTCTCCCTGGTACCCAGTGATAGGACACGTGGGAATGGTTCAAAGCTGCACCAGGAGAGGTTTAGACAGGACATTAGGAAGCATTTCTTTACCAAGAAGATGGTCAAACACTGGAACAGGCTTTCTAGAGAGGTGGTCAATGCCTCAAGCCTGTCAGCGTTCGAGGCATTTGGACAATGCCCTTAATAACATGCTTTAACTTTTGGTCAGCCTTGAAGCGGTCAGGCAGCTGGACTAAATGATCATCGTAGGTCCCTTCCTCAGTATTCTAAAATTGACCTGCCTCTACCTAATAGAGAACACATCAAGAGAGACCTAGCAATAAAGACTGAGGGTCCAGGGTCACAGGCAGCTGAATGACCTGCTGTCCAAGGGCTTGCCCACTCCTCCCTCCCTAGTTCCTGCCTCACACTGTTCCCACACGTTTTTCTCCTGGCCTTCCTACTCCTACCTGTTTACCTTACACCAACTCCAATAACTGTCAAATCTTTCTATGAACCTCCTAAACTCACTGATGAAGCGGACAACCATCCAACTGGGTTTGCTGTGTTAGTTTTCTAACACGTTAGAAAGTGAGAGTGAACCTCAGAGGGGCTCCAGAAGCAGCACAGTGGGAACCAACCTTCAGTAGCAGGGAGGGAGGTGGTGGGAACACGCTCCCTGTCTGGCAGCCATGTGCTGTTGAATCACTTCCTATGTCACATGAAAGCACGTTTCTAGCTGCAGTACCACAAGCAGCTGAGGTAACCCAACAGCTCACTGCCACCAAAAAGGCATTGTCCTTTTCCTCCCCCAGTTCCTCCCTCTTGAAACCATCATCTCAAAGGGAATATCCAGCAAGGACAAAGAGGATGTTTAGTTTGATTTGTTTCTTTTGATTCTTGGGATGAGGTAACTACACGATAGCAATGAAATTAGGGAAGGGAAATTACTGTCTGCAATACGGAATTTTGACATGGAAGCCAACTAAAATCCTGGGATGAGCTCATGGAGGTTGGCTTGTGCATAGCCACACCAGTGGAGTAAAGCACCAGAACTCAGCTTGCGCAAAACCAGACTGGAAGTTGTGTTTTAAAAGTACTTCAGAAAACACTTCTGCAACACCATGGGCTTGTCCTGGATAATCTACACTGCAGTCCAGTTTCAGATAACAGTAATCCTACTCTCATACTGTGTGCAGAGTTAAACGTAAGAAATTCTGGTTAGAAACATACAGCTCAAGGAACAAGAATAAATCTCATGCAGTCATTTAAAACATGAACTGCAGTAACTCATTAACTGCCTTCATTAAGAGATGAACCACTGCTAGATATATTTACCTCATGTATGTCTTTCATCCAGCTTGTTATACTTTGAAAACTCTCCAGGTTTGTGATGTCATATACAAGAACAAAGCCTTGTGCGCCACGAAAATAGCTAGTGCTAAGTGTATGGAATCGTTCCTGGCCAGCAGTATCCCTGAAAGACATTGTAAGCAATCACACACACAGAGAAAAAAAAACACACCACATGAACAAACTGCAGAACCCCCAAGAAAAATTACTTTAAGGAGTAGTGTCCAAATTTGGAATGGTGTACCCTAACATGAAAGGAATAAGGAAAGATAAGGATGAGAGGAAATGCAGGTGCCCAATACAGCAGTGAAAGAAATACGCTAGATATTTACTCTGAATAATACAGCCCTACTTGGGAAGCTAAACCAGTGGCTGAAGTCTAACTTCAAGCCCATCACTGCTTCCCTATATACATATTCATTAAGATCAGTACAACTTGGGTGATAAAAAAAATCTGGAGTACAGGCACTGCAGGCGTCAGGTGACATCCCATATTCTGACAAGTCCTTTGTAAACTGTGACAAAGACAGCGAGCTGGTTTAGACGGAAGGTAGGTTTGGGAAAAAGGCATAAAATACAGGGATGCAGAGATTCCTACACACAATTATGCCTTAAGAAAGCTGTAAACAAACCGCCGAGACTTTTGTATTAAAACCTGAGATGGAATAACTGCAGATCTAATACTGGCCAGACAATTCACATACAGAGTTACTCCTTCAGAAGTTAAATACTGGTAAATACAGTTAGCCGTCAGTATTGGGTGCCTGGAGAGACAGCTGTCAGTAGTCCTATATAGCCTTTAGAAAAACTTCAAAAACAAAATATAGGGTGTAGTTTCACAAAGATTCATCTTACTAGCTTTCTCTCAGTGACCCTTTTGAACATGCATTTGATGAGTAATGAAATGTAAAAATTTCTTGCTTTCTCAGTTCCCTCAATGTTCCTATACAATTAAATATACTTAATACGGATCGAAGATCTGCATTGTTGTATGCTGCAAGTTGTTAAAGCAACCTAGTGACAACCCTCTTTTTAATTTGCATTAGTTGCTGCAAAAAATATGCTCCCCTATGCCAAAATCAAATTTTAAAATGACCTGGTAGGAACAATTGCACTTTAGGAAGACACACAGTTAAACGCAGATGAGATTTTTCATACTGTAATGTAATTTAGTTGGCTCTCATTTGTGACATAAATTAAAACCTACCATATTTGAAGTTTCACTCTTTTATCATTAAACGTTACCGGCTTTACTTTAAAATCAATGCCTAGAAGAAAGAAGAAAATCTGTGACATTTCTCATAATAACATGGATTCCCTTTGAAGATTGTTTCTTAGTTTTAGTTATCATGCAATTTTGAACAGAAAGTGAAAAGGAACCGTATCAAACAAAGAATAACTAGCCAACCATATATTATCAAAATGGAAGGTGGAAAAGGAAATTATTCAATGGTCAAAACAACTATGTGCCAATACATTACACAAATACAATACAAAGCAATGCCAATACAAAGCAATGGACGGGCAGGTCAAAGCAAAGGTGCAGATACTCTGAAACTACATGTAGGTATTTCCAAGAATAGGCAAGTGATGTGACAGCAGTTTCATGGCCTGTGCACAATAATACTTGGCAAATATATTGATAATTTCAGTTATTTCCAGTTTCATCACAACAGCGTGGCAGCTATGAATGGGGAGGTAGAAATGCTTACAAAGCTGTTGTTACATGCGCAACACCATCTTTCTGTCCTTACTTCCAAATCCCTAAAAAAAAAATATCTAGAGTTACATGAACAGGAATAGGAATGAGCTGTACTAATTAAATGCAAATACAATCATAGACTGGATTTCATTAAAAATGAAGAGGATTGTTTCTACAGCCTTAATCACTCTGTATTCTAGATCCAGAGCGCTAATGCTAAAATCAAGCATTAGCACTTGAAACAAGTGCAGAATATTGTCTCTACATACACTACAGATCTTTCCTCAAAGATACTTTCCTTAGAATCTATAGTGTTTTCCTTTATTATATTACTAAGTTAGTAGTCCAAACGTGGTAGATGATACCTGGATTTACGACTTGGTGAAGCTCCAATCTTAACACTAGAATCCGCCAGCTATCAGCTGCTATCCTACAGTGACGCATTTCCTCACGGTTAACATTTTTTTTTTCCCCAATTACTTTATTGCTGAAGTTTGAAATACCATTTGATAATTTCTCTGCTCATTTTTTTTACCCCACTGAAAAATAATAAGGCTACTTTTGTCAATTATGTTAAGTGAAGTTAAGGTGGCACTGCAATAGCTGGCCATACTGCATGGTCAAAATTCCATAAGGCCAAAATATGGCTACTTAAGATGACTTCAGAGTGATTTTTCACCAGTAGTAACATCATTTGAAAGAACTAAACAGACTGAAAAAGCACAAAGTTTTTAAGTTAATAGTACTGCACTGATTTCTGTAAGAACCTGTCTGCCAAATTACTTTATCAAAGGAAAGCATCCATGGCAGTAAACCAAAAATGCAGTAGAGGAAATGCTCTTTTCCTTTTTTACTGATGGATGTTTTGCGCACAAAATTTTGACAAGAACATTCTCACATGCATGATTCCAATGCTATTAACATTTTTGTGTGTATGTGGTAAAAGAGTTTCAGTGGATTTTTAAAATTCTTATGATAATCATGTCCTGCACTTGATGAATTTTTATTGAAGCTCCAATGGGAAGGAAAGTTGAAATAATATAATTGGTGTCTGTAATTAATATTACACAAAGCTTCCTTGATGGAATTAATAATGTCAGTTGGAAATGTAATTTAAGTCAAATTTGCTCATGTAAGGTGAAATTCCAATGTGATGGAAAACATTTGCTCCTGAAATTCACACGGTTTTGTTTAATTATCTGTATCACTTTCTACAATTGATGTTAGAGCAGTTGAGAGGGACAGAGTATGCACCGGGAGGCTGGAATGTCACTTTCATATGGTGTGTTGGGAATACAGCAAAAAATTATAATCCAGCCAGGGATTCACAGACCTATAAAAAACAGTTCTTAGTTGACATACTTTTTATATAATAAATTGCTATAAACTCTTTTTTATTTATAAAAAGGGAAGCAGAGTGCTGAATCAGACTAAAACTTAATCTAAATTAAAATAAGGCTTATTGACTTCTTAAGTCAACTTCAAAATGTATTGACCTAAAAGGTCAATGAATGTTAGTGAAAAACAGAAGTCAATATGTTCTGCATGCATGAATTGTTCATGTCTTTATATGAAATTTCCAGCAAACTTAGCAAATTGGAAAGACAGAAAAGAAAAATGAGAAATACAATGCCAAAGACAGCTCACAGATTTCAGATGCTTTTAGGCCCATGTATTATACAACATGATCAACATAACAAAGCAAGCATTGATTACCACTCTTGAGATAAATGTTATTTGAATGCAACAGCTTGTACTCATTTCTTTTAAGCTGTCAAATAAAACCAAGAAGGGGTATGCTGGGTACAAGTTCAAATTCTAGCTGTTATTTTCAAGTTTCATAGCCATGAGATTAATTTCTTCTCGTTATGTTCCAAATATGTCCATATTAGGACTAAGGCACCTTAAAGACAATTAGGCCTAAAAAGCATCAGAATAGTCAGCAATAGGGGAATTCAGCTGTGAATTACCCCTCTCTTCCCTCAATATCTATAAAACAGTCTCCGGCCACCTGCAAAAGTCCTCTTCGAAGAGGTCTTTTGCAGCTGGCCTAGAAAATTACAACACGCTTTTCATTTTCACCCCAACACATCGGGCAAGTTCTTGATATAAAAGGCTCCAAAAAATATGTCTATCCAGAGAAAATGCCAGTTGGAGCAGCTTAGCAGGACGCAACAGCAATAGCAGGGACAGAGGGTGGTACACACCCAGATAGATGCAGGTTCTACCTAGCCCACCTACTGTCATACTGCATCTCCAACTCTTGCAGAAGCAGGGATGCAGTTGGTACCAATCCCTGTGCCCAAGCTGGGCAAGCGCCCAGTGAGATGTTGTGGGTTGAATTTCCACCATGTTACCCCTACTCATACTTAACTACTTGTTGGTGCATTACTTGACTCAGGCTCTTTTCCTGTGCCTGGCAAAGGAATATCTGAAGTGGAGTGGTATCTGAGGGGTCAACAAGTAGTGATAATTACTGTTTTGGTAAGAAAAGCGACTCACGGGATAAGATAGTTTGTTAGGAAAGTAAGAGCGACAAAAAATCCTACCTTTAAAATAAAAAATAATTAAGATGCAGATTAGTACTAGTGTCATTAACATAGGATATGTTTACCTTTAATATGGTTCATTTTTGTTGATTAACTCTGTTTCCTCCTAAAGTGAGTATCAGGGAATCTACACAGACTTCAGAGCTGGTTCTCTTATTTGTGCATTAGAAACTAATGTGTAAATCACTTGAATTTGAAACTTCACTCTTAATAATATATATTTTTTTTAAATAAGAGGCATTAAAAAGTTTCCTTTTGAGGAAAAAGCCAAAATAAAATTACTTTTTTTTTTTAATTTATTTTAAAGCCGGAGTTGCCCCACTTTCAACTATGACGGATTTGGAAGGACTCACACCTCTACAGAAATGTTGCTCACAGAAAATGTGTGCTGTGGGACCACAACCACCGTAATACAGCAAAGTAACAACCTCACAGCCTGTGAGATCACAATCCTGTTCACTTGTATACAAGGGGGGTTTTTGTTCATAAACTTTCTCTATGGCTTTATATGCAATGCCATTGTTTAAACAAAAACATTTATTCTTTGTAGTCTGTTCATAATACAATGCATCTGCCTTACGATGCATATAAGTTTAATTAGAAAACTATAACTGCTTATCATTTACCCAAACTGCATAATTGAAGAGGAGGAAGGGCACCCAGCCTTGAGCGTTTAAGGGCTGCATAAAAAGCTTTCAATGAAAATTTATTGTGGGTGCTTTTTTTTCCCCCCATAAAATACATAATTTTAGAGAAGTTCACTAGTAGTAGAGCCTACTACAAAATGTTTGGGGTTCTCCCCCAAATAACAATTTCTCCCCCCGCAATAACACTAGGATTTTTCCGAGTAACACAAACCTGTGATTCATGATGACACAGAAATGAGACTTTCAACAACCTTTTTACCTTCTGTGCCTATGACCCTTTGCCACTAAGGAAGATGCTGCCACATGACTGCCAGGGAACTCGGATGGCTGAGGGACTGCACAGCCTGGAAAAATCTTCCCTCTACTCCAATCACTGTTCCAGCTGAACAGGTAGGGTGAAAAATCAATTAACATCAGACGAGCATTCAATAGGCTGCATAACAGATAGGGATCATTTGACTAAGCTTGTATGAAACAGGCATCTGGATGAAAACAGTTATTTATTTTGACGGTGTCAAAAAAGAGAGAGAAGACATCATGAACAGAGAAACCATTGCATTGTCTTCTTCCTTTACGCCATTAGAGGCCACGACCTATAGGCCACGCTCTTGGTTGTAGCTGTCTTCATGAAAAAGAAACTCCCACTTCCAACATTACTCTTTTGGAAGCCATCACCCACTTGTTTAGAAGTCCAAGCTCTAACACACTTCCTAAAATGGAATTAAGTATTTCAGTATTCTTCATAAAGTATTCTTCCTAGAATGGAAGACAGTATTTCAGAAATAACTTTAAAATCACATTCAGGTAACAGATACCACATTTGGATGATTCATTACATTTCAGATAAACATTTGTTTAAAAAGTTTTTAAATCTCTCAAGAATAGGTTTCAGGAATAGTAATGAAACTAATAAGGTTAATCTCAGTCCATAATTGTCACAAAACTCTCAACTATTCCCTAAACTAGTTTGATGCACAACTTGGAAAATACAGTCTTAATATCATCACCATACAAGAGTTTTTGACTCCACAGTGGACTGAATTAAAAGAAACTGTGCCTCAAAATAACAGCCTCACGGTCAGGAATCTATGTTCCAATATGAAATACATCAACAAAGCTGATGCTTATTTTCACGGCCATTCTTTGGGACTTCTTGCCAAGCCTGGGAACAAGTTCCCTGTTATAAGGATCAGTTTCACAACTTTACTGCTAGTTGCATTCTTCCCTTTTTGTCCGTGTTAGTTTCGGAAGCTGCTTTGAAAGAATGGACAAGAAAAGAGAAAGTGCTTTAAGTTCAGCCGTTCCCATGTGGGCAGATCAACTCAACTCACATACATTAAGTATTCCCTGGACCACAACTACTACCTGGTTTTTATTCAGTTAAGCCAACTCCTCCCACACCGAAAAATGTATAAAAGAGCTATACGTATTCCAAATGCAGGAAGGCAAAATTTCTTGTGCATACATTAACTTTCTCTGTGAGAGCAGAGAAAACAAACAAAAAAAAATTAAAATAATTCTTACACACGCACACAAACTTTTAAAAATGACAACTTCCCAATCAGAAACTGGGAAGACCTCCATGGCAAACGAAGGCACCGCACCCGGGTTACAGGTTTTCATGCTGACCAGCTGTTTCTCAGCACGTGGACAGTCCCCAGTGCCGCTGCCCATGATGCCGTGGGGCTGGCACACCATGGCAATGGGGAGCTCCCAGTGGGGAGCCACCGGCGCCGGCTCAGGTCCCAGGGAAGGCAGCATGGTGGAGCAGCGCAAAGCCACCTGCCTTGGCCTGGCAGGGCTAATTATTTCCATCACAGCGATGGGCTCTGCTTTAATACTCACGCACGTGGCTACCTGCAACAGGACATCTTGACTTTCTACCAATAGAGTTATTAGCACTAAGTTGAATGCCTTTCCAGCGCGGAAAATGGAGGAGCTGGGAATTTTACTGATACCCGGCAACTCTTCGAGGGAGGTACCGCGTTCTCTGCGCCTGCAGCGCGGGGGCGTACACCAACAGGGCCCGCGTCTGGAGTCGTGGGCAGTGAGGAACAAGTTGTCTTCGCCTGTTTAAAACCAAGTGCAGGTTCCGAGCGCCCCGGGCAAACAGCAGGCACTCTGGAGACCTTCCGAACCCACCTGGACACCATCCTGTACAACCTGCTGTAGGTGGAGCTGCTCTGGCAGGAGGATTGGACCAGATGATGATCTCCAGAGGTCCCTTCCAAACCCCTACCATTCTGACAGTGCCACAGCCGGCCCATAGAGGTTCTGGAGGCAGGACGGCATGTTTCCTATCACCCTGGCACACCTCTGCAAAGGTTTAAGTTGCCAGAGGCAGCTGGGCACAGGGAAGAGTTCCAGAAAGGGAGATGTGGCGGCTCCGTGACAGGCGGTGCCGCGGCAGGGCTGCCTCCGGGAATGGCACCCGCGGCCTGTCCCCGAGGCGGCCCCGGCGAGGCCAGGGCGAGGAGCGGGAGCCGAGCGGGGCGCCCAGGCGTCCGCCGGCCCCACACGCCGGTCCCTGGCCGGGGCGGGCGTGCCCTGCCCACACGGCCACCGGCCGGCC
>VZSF01006574.1:732353-822007 GCA_013398295.1 Chionis minor
TGGGGAGCGGGGTGAGGCGGGGCGCCGGGCCGTGGGGCGGCTTTCTAAAGCGGTTTTGAAGAATAAATCAATTTTTTTAAATTTTTTTTTAATTTTTTTTTTCCTTCAGTCTGACTGAATGGTGCTGTCATTAAGCCAGCCAATGACCTGTGCACGTGACAGAGAAAATGCAAAAGCAGTCAAGCCTTAAATTATTTAATTCCTGTGGCGGTTAAAAAGTTAGGAACAGAAAGCAAGACAGGTGAGGCGAGGTAATGTGGGGCCGTAAGCCAGTGCCGTGGCCTGCAGCAGCCCCAGAGCTGCCAGCCCGGCCGGGACTGTTGGGTGAAGGCGGCTGGACTCCCCTCGCCCACCAAAGGCTCCAGACTTCACCCTCCTTCTCCCTTAGGTGCTCCCGGCTGCCTTGAGGTGACGGACTGACAGCCACTTCAGAGGACAGACAGCCGCTTGCCATGCTGCATCCATCACCATGCTGAAGCGGGCAAGCGGGGCCGCCTGAGGTCTCCTATGACTCTTTGCGGTCTTCCGCGCCCTGCGCTTCAGCCCCCGCCCTCAGTTTGGGTTGTGAAATTATGCAAAGATATGCTTTTTTTTTTTTTTTTTGAATGAAGTTTCATCACCGGGGAGGAAAGAGGGAACTTTCACAACTGCCCCATAACGCTTCCCCCGTGAAGTACAGAAATAAACAGTCTGGTTTCTCGTTACTTCCTGGCGTTAGAGACAGACGAAATAGGTTTTAAGAATTTCCTCTTTTTCACTTTTGATTTGCTGTCATCTGATGGTCAAAGAGACCTGTAATATACAAAAAGAAGTGTATCTATAATGTAGACTTGCTACACGTATGTCTGGATGTTTTTAGCAGAATCCCATGTTGCCCAACTTAAAAGGGCATTTGCTGATGTGTGCACTGAACTCATCTGGTGTCAGGGATGTAGGAGCAGGATACACTTTGAATTAAAAATGCTGATAGGCATGTACAGGAATTTGTGTCTGTTTAGGTCTGTGATGACTCCCCACAGTTTTTGGCATTTTCATCCTCAGCCCTTCAAGCAATTCCTCAATTGATTCATGTATCACAGCAGCGGATGTAGGAAACTCCCTTTTTATGGAGGACAATTTATGACTCGCTGAGTTCCACCTAGCACAATTCAGGACGTCCTCTTACCGAAGGCCAGGTATTATTTTGCGCTTATTTCCCTATCTTCCTGCTCTGAACCAGACACAAATCTGCACCTCAGCTTCCCAGTACTGAACTGGTTAGCCACTAACCTTCAGGGTTTTGTGGTAGGAGATCTTCAAAGGGTGGCAACAGCTTGTTACTTGATCAGTGCAATTTCCTTCGTTGCTGGAAGAATGAGAATTTCTGCTACAAGTTGGGAAATAGTGAGTAGGAAACAACTGATAAAATCAACTGCTGAGTTAGCTGTTATTTTAGGAGTGATCTGTGACACGTGGCTGTAAAAAAGTAAATACTACCGAAGAAGGTATCGGTCAAAGTGTTTCCATTAGGGACAGAGAAAGGCTGTTCATTGATGAGACTGAATGCATTCTTGAACAACGGTTGGTGGAAAAAGTTGACCCTATGGGGCAGTTTCAGCGGACAAAATCATATGAAAGCATTGCAGGAGTCCTTCCTGTACAATAAAGCTGCAAGCGTGTGGCTTGCTTAGTTTGATAAAGGCTAGGAGGGAATATGATTATCAGCGATTAAACACTAAGGAGGTGAAAAAAGCTGCTTAAAGGAAGGAGTAATAGAGTCAATAGATATACGTTTACCATAAATATAGCTGAGCTAAAAATTGTGAGGTTTCTAATGATATTTCAGAAAATTCTTGCAATTGAGGTAATCGGGAGAAAAAATAAAGGCAGAGCGAGATGAATTTGTTAGGGAGGCTGTAGCTGCTTGCAATAGGGAAGGACTGGACTTCATAAACCAGAACACTTCCTATGAGAAACATCCCCTGCTATCTCAGCAGCCCTGTGAAGTTCTGCTTCCTCATGCAGAAATTTGAAGCTACCGTTGTTTATCACAGATCTGAGTGATGATGGGGTGCCAGCACCTTCTGGTAGCTCTCATGGATCAGAGACAACAACGTATATGGGGAATCTCTAACACTTACGGTTAATCTAACATCTGCAGCAACGGACGGGTGTCCCCAGCCAGCTGTGAATCAATCCTGCTCCGGTCCCTCCATCAGCACAGCTGCAGGAGCGAGGACAAGGCTGGTGCTCCACCTTGTAGGTGGATGCTTTAGCATGGTTTTGGCAATCGCATGCACGTGGGCAGCATATTGGCTTATAGATAGATATACCATAAGGCTTTGTCTTTATTGTGGAGCGTTCTCCCATTCTCTGCTTTGAAGCTGTTCTTTACAAAATAGCTTTCTTCAAATGAGGGCAACGCTGCAGCTGCCTACAGCAGTTAGATTTTAGGTGATTGCCTGGACTGATGGTGTTAGTAATGATACTGCACTAGCTCAGTCTTTACCCTGTGCTGTCTGTCAGGCCAACCAATTTAAATTAAAAAGCTCTCCGTAGTATTTTGTACGTTCAAGTGTTGATTTATGGGCAATGTGCAAAGCAGAATGCTCGCTAATTTCTTAATGAAAGCCCAAATGCCCAGGGCTACCGCTGCTATCAGTGTTACAGTATCACTTTCCTCATATTCCTATCCACAAGGGGACAGTCTTTCCATCTCTTACCACCGACTAAAACCATTTAAAAGTTAGCTTCTTGAAAAGCTACCATTCAATGAATGAAATTTATTTTTTCTTTAAAATATGTTTCATGCTTTATAAAAAAGTTCCTGATCTTTGTAAACTATATGATGTTACTGTATTTATAGAGCTAATCATAAGTAAAGTTAGTTTAGTGAAGCTAATGACATGAAAATAATGACTGCAGCTACAAGACAATCAATGCAAAGCACAAAACAAAGTTTCAATGATGTTCCTTGAGATACCCTTGAAAAAGGATGTCTTTGCCTCTCATTCAGCTTTTTTGATTGCTTACTTCCATTTCTTTTACTCTATCTTTCCAGTAACATGATAAATAATAATAACAACAATTTTTTAATAGTATTTTAGTGGGACACCTTTTCATTTTCACAGAGAAAGATGACTAGAATTATTAGAAATTAATGAATGTTACTTTTATAGGTACGATACATTTTTGCTTTTTATCTGAGGTTCAGTTTAGGAGTAACTGCGCAGTTTACTCTCAGAGTACTGGAGGCAGATAATGAAGATAATGCCATATTTTTTAATTCTCAAAATGCTCACACAAGTTTGGGGATTTGTATGCTAGGTTGCCTTAGTGTGGCGTATTACCCCACTCTCTCCTAATGAGTCAATGAATTTTTACAGCATCTGATTTTTCATATAGCCAAACCCTTGCAAAACATGGGCTAATTCTTCACCACAGTTACAGAAAGTACTGTAAATTACTGTGAATGCAGGAAGGAACCAGAGACATTCTTCAGCAGCATGTTTCATGCAAAACACACAGCATAATCTTGTCACTAAGCCTGCTTTGGACATTCTTGCAAGCAACCATTTAAAAAAAAAAAACCAAAACAGTTAAGGAGGCAAATGTAACTATAAACCAAGGATAAAGAAACAGCAGTGTTCGAATACAGCCTTGTTTCTGAAACATAATGGTACCGTTACAGATGCCACAGCCTCCCTAATGAAATAAAGCTTACCAAATATTGCAAAGAGGTTCAATGTATTTCCATCTGAAATTATTTTGATGGAATATTAGAATACTAATGCAATTACAAATAATAGCAGCAAATTCATGCAAGTTTTCCTGTGCTGAAGCTATAAGCTAAAAATGGTAATGAGAAGAAAGAGTGAGGTTTAATCTGGATTTTAAATCCTCAGTACTAAGTCACTGCTCGTGTCAAGATTACTCAGTGAATAGACTCTGTTAAGAGACCAAAGTGAAACTCTTTGCTTTTACTAGTGTTATGATAAAACCACTTCTGAGTGGACAAAAGTGAGGTAAATTACTCATGATAGGCAAAACAGAGTTCACTAATCCTTAAATGAAATTTCTTGGCCAACTGTAAATTATTTTAGTTATTTAAGAGGCAGGATTCACTATTAAACCAGAGTATAATTTTTAAGATTTCATCAGAGAACAGGGCACCTCTCCAAGTCTGAATGACTCAAATGTGGGGTTATTGATAAAAACTCTGTTGAAAAGCGATTGTGATGTAAATGTATAAACCCATTGTTTATAGCTGTTCGTGACCTGGTTTGGAGTTGTAGGGGGGGTTAATTTTGTTTTCCTTAATAATAGGACTTATCATTAATTACTGGGTTAGCTTGTTATCTTCAGTTAAGAGTATCCCTTGATACCTCCAGATTCAAAGTCACATGTATGACCTACTGATAAGGACAAATATTAGCAGAACAAACTAAAGTAATCCAAGCCTTATATCAGGGGTCTTGACCTTTTCAAAAAATTAGAACTCAGACCAACAAGGAGACCAATCAGGTGTTGTCCTTAACACTGTCTCAACATCATTGCTCTTGGAACCACAGAAATTGCTAGCTATGAATATTCAATAATTTGCTGGTAAAATTGTCACTCAGCAACTTTAATACTTTGTTAAAATCAAAAATATCAGCGTTCTGATATCAGTAAAGGTAGTCTTTCTTCTACAGCTCCTTTTGCAAAATATGATTTTTTCCTGAATCTGGAGCAGCAGAAGGAATAGCTGTTTTAAGAGACCATACTGACTGCTGTAAAATAAAATCCTGACTATACCTGAAGTTTGCTCAGAAAAATTCACAACATTTATGGCAGGATCACAAATGTTATTTTTTCCCTCAGCTTGAGCCTGCCTCATCTCTATTACCAAAGAACCAGTACTCTGTAAGTGAAAACTGAAATTTCTGGAAAACCAAGCTCTTGACCAGTTCTAGTATCTGAGTCATCTACTGCTGTCACTCACTCACTGTCAGCCTTGCTCACTGAACAACCGAAGAAGCTTTAAATGAGCTTTAAATACATACAGTCCTCCCAGAGCTGCTTTGACTTCCTCGTTACTCAAAACTCTGCTTTCTTTGGGTTGCTGCTTAATTATCTGGTCAAAATTTTCAAAATGGTTATCCAGTGTTACATTTCTAAATTAATATACAGGAACTTAAAAAGTTATCCAGCTGCGCAAATGCTAAATGGAAACTGCTGGGCACTCAGAAATTTAGTAATTAATTTTGTTGACTACATATAGCTTTAGAAAATAAGATATTCAAATCTCATTTTTTAAAAGATGTATTTACCCTCTGGATATTTCATAAAGATTACTCTAATGTGTTTTTATCAGACAGACATGTTTGAAATATTCTAGGTTCTAGGTTGGCAGTAACTACGTGTGTGGAGGGGAGCAACGAGATGATGTCTTTGGGCAGGCAGTTGACCATGGGGAGTGAACTCTTGCAGCAGAGGCTGCACAGCCCAGGTGAACACCTCCAGCTGCACACTTGGGAGTTTCCACAACACTCAGAAGTGTTTCAGGTGTACTATATGTACCTCTTATTTATATTACGTTTGCATTTTTGGCCTTTCAAAAGCCATCAGATTGCACATAAACCGAAAAAATGATGAGAGCGTAGTCTAAGGTGCCTCCCATCTAAGCAGACAGTTATTCTGGGCGAAAAGAAAATTAGGTTTGATATGACTCATCAAGACTAGGTTTTCACCTCTGTGTATTTACTAAAAAAAAATATTTATCCCAGTCTTTTTGGGCGTTGAAGTGCAGCCACTTGTCTATAATTTCACAATTTCACTCTTGGCCTTTTTTTAGCTATATGCTTTGTCCATCTGCGGGATGCAAGTTAGCAGCTTCTGTTTTTTCTAGGTTTCCAGGAAGTTTGTCAGGTTGTCCCTCCTATGGCCTGCAGACTCTTCTCTAAGTTTAATAGAAATTAAATGTTTTGTTATGAATTACCCAATAAGCATTTTGTGACTCTGCAACAGAACTTGAAGAATTTTGTAATAAGAATAGGATTCATTTGGAATGACCAGACCTTAAAAATTACATGCATGTTAGTTTGGTGGGAGAAAACATCTTTTCAGAGGAAAATGCTAAAATGATTTTTTTTGATGCAGGGTTTTTGTGTATTTCCAGATTATATTGATCTTGAAAATTATTATTCAAATAAGGAAACTATAAGAGAAAACTGAAAGAAAGTTATTTAACTAATATTGATAAAACTGCATTACCATGATAAATTGATAAAAAAGGGATTAAGGTTTTAACAGAACATGTACGGGAGTATCATAGTCCTGATGCTCTACTCTGTTATACTGATTTTATTAGATGGTTAAATGAATTATATTGGCTCAAAACTAGGGAAAGACCAGGCACTATAGTCCTAGCAGAAACACTGCTGCAGGACTTTACAAAACAGAATTTATTTCGGAGGCAAATGAGTCTGAGTAGATAAAACAGCTCAGTGCAGGGAATTCAGGCTGGCTCTGCAAAAGGCGTGCAGCGCACACTGGTATTATTTCCTTCGTGTTGAGAATACGCTCAGCTTGACAAGAAAAAAAATAAATAAACACTTCTTGGGATTTACATAGTTGATGGGCTGAGAGCCAGAGATGTGTGGCCATGGTTTACAGGAGACACAACCCCGATGCGTGTACGCGCACTGCACGTGCGGAAGAGCTGTCACTCAGTGCCAAGCGCAGCACCGTGGCCGCATCCAGGCATGTGGAAGTGGGAGGGATGCTGGGGAGGGGAGAGCACAGGGAAACAGGAGGCAGTAAAGGCTGTTTGCCCTGGGTTAGTTAGTTCAGAGTGACCGGCGAGTGTTATTAAAAAATCCATGTGCTATTAACGCGTGTCTCTTTGGCCATAGTGAAAGCGGTGCTTATTTTAGGAGAGATTTGGTAGGTCAGTGGCTTAATGAACTGGAGAAGGGAGAATATTTTATATGGAAAGTACTACTAGCAATGAAGTAGAAAAGGTTGCGAGAATGAGGCAGGTGAGAGATGCCGACCGGTTCTGCCGTAGCAAAGTCAAGAAATTGAGGCTGATAAACTAAGGAAAACAAGTTCTCAATATGTTCAAAAGAAGCGGCATGATGGTCACAGTAACCAGAATCGCAATTTCAGCTGATTGGGAAGGGAAGCAAGATGAATAAATGAAAGATAGGAAGAATTCTGTAAACAGAGTGAGAGGCGATTGAGGTAGAGAGAAATATTTTAGTTGCAGAGACAACTAGAAAGAACTGATTCTGATCTGTTACAGAGAAAGCAAGAACATTTGCTTATTTCTCAGGAATACAGATAGTATGAGAAGACTGATGTACAAAAGGTAGAGGCACCCAAGATTTTCACAACCTGTCTTTTCAGTGGCTTCCTGGTCTTCTTCACTACTACTTCCCTCTCGTCTTTCCTTCTTTGCCTGCCTTGGATTCTCCTGCCCTGGCAAGGGTACTACATTATAGGAATTAAAAGGTATTACATTTGTAGCATTGGCAGATACGGGGGAAAAAAAAGGAAAAGTCAAGTTTTATGTGTTTGCTATACTCATCATGACATTCATCACTGTAGTGAGATTTTTACGGCCTCAGGGCGTTCTAGTTAGGCTTCACGGACATTTCAAAATGCAAAGTTAGCTTCAGGTATAGTATGAGTCCTCTGTAGCCATGGGAAGCTTTTGAACTCAGACAACTATGGCAGAATTCAGTTTATTTTCCAATAGAGTTTATGCTGATGTGTGTGTATTATGAAAGATAATTTAGGGCTAAAATTATGCTTTATTTTGGTTTGCACATTGCAAGTTATCTCCCATGTTTACCTCCCATATCTCGTCAGCTGCAGGCATCCTGGTAAACAGCATCCCTGCCTGTCTTCCAGTCTGGTCCCCATTTTCTTAGCCAAATGTCGTATGTCTGACTTCCAGGCATCACTATCCATGGGAAGCAAAATCTGAAAGTGCCCTTACTTATGCAACTGGGAACAGCAGCCATCTAATCGCCCACCCTGTTCTTTCCTTGTGGAAAACAGGTCTGCAGGAGACTTTACCACAGGAATCTATATTATTTGGGAAAAATAGAACTGTGAAACATCTTAGCGTCATAAACAGAACCCTGGAATAGGAAGAGAAGGTGGAAAGATACATTATCATCCAGATATAAGGACTAGGAGGGGGATGCTAAGTACTTAATGCTTATTCTAATTTTTCTGAGCACCTGTAGTGTCAGAGGCTGAGGAAGTTGATTGATCTCCAAATCAAGGGAATGCGGAGTAGAAAATCAGAGCAGATGTAGAGGTAAAGGACTGAATTTGTCCTCACAGGGTCCTGTAGACACAGTCTGTGGGAATGATTTCCTACAGCACTTTTAGAAGATCAAAATGGAGTATGTGGCATAGAGAGGTCACATACCAAGGGACAAGTGGCCAATAGACAGTTTTGATGGGAAGCTTTCACGTACTCTTCACACTACTTTTTTTCTAGTAATAGAAAAAAAAGGAAACCATGCAAGCAGTCTGCTTATAGACAGGCCTGAGAACACACAGGCTACATCTCTATCACCTTTAGCAGAAATGCCCATGTTTCAGTTCAAGTTCACCAAGCAAAGCTGCTGGAGGAGTAAACCAGCAAAGATGCTCCATGTACCCTGTAGGTGCTAGCTAACCTCCGCTAGCTTGGATTTTGGCAGGATTGAAACCAAACTCACCGTCTTGCTCCCATCTCCATGTGTCCTGCTGCAGCTGGTCCCACTGGCTCCCGTGCCGGATGCTTCTCCTCCTCAGTTGGACTTGCTACTCCAGCCCCAAGGTGGCTGTCAGCCCATCGCAGGCAGAGTCGATACCACAGTTCTGCCTGTGGTGGAGCATTGTTTTTGGAAGAGAGACACTGGTATCTGCTGGTGATAGCATTTAATCCTCTGAGCCTTCAGTAGCAAACTGTACAGCAGCTGTCAATTCCCCAGAAAGGTCAGCTTTCCAGGGCAGGGATCTTCCATGCTCAAGAGCACCCCCAAAGCCTCCCCGAAGGGCTACATGAACACCCATCCTCTTGTTTTTCATCAGGAACAAGTGATGCTGGCAGGGAGCTCCCAGTGAGGAGCCTTCACATTTGGACTGTACCACTCCACTGTGAAATTGCCTAATTCCTCTGACCTTCAGAGCTGCTGGACCCATCTCCAGTCCCCGATGGTCGTGGAACGCAAAGGGCTTGGTACACTCAGAGCTGGGGGCTTGGTGGGCCCCTCTTTAAAGGCTCTTGTGATTTGAAGTCACCTTCTCAAATTGCCCTCGTGGTCTTGGTTAGTGCAAGTTATCTGAATGACTGTCCCGAGCAGGGAATATTTTTTAATTTATTTCTTAGTGACTGTTTTCTGATTTAATGGAGGTTGCTGGTTTTATACTTGTTTTCACCAGTCTGACTGCATTTTCCTATATATCAAAAGCACAGAGCATTGTGGATAGACCTTTTTTATGTATCATATAAATCTATTTAAGTGAATAAATAAATAAACAGTGCCACAATGGAGTAAGAGTGAAAGATTGCATCGATGCTATTAGGGGTAGAAATATTTTCAAAGTACCACTATCAAATCATCTGTGAAAATGCCATATAGGCACATGCACACACATAACCCACAGAAAGATTTTTTTCCTTCAGATAAATGTCAAATATGTAAATGTCCATTTTCATTTAAGTACCTGACATATTCTTCAAATCCACAGTTCAATTGCCAGATACCAGACCATCTTCCATTAATCCTTAAAAGATTTAAATAGCATTTTATTTATATTTAGCATTCTGAAAGCACAAAAGAGAATAATTGAGAGTATTGGATGCCTAGATCTTACAGGCTTCTTCCTAGAAAAGACTGCTACAAGAATAAGGCTAAATCAGTAGTAGCTTAATCTGTTGTAGATAATATAATTTATGTTGCTATGTATCATGTTAACGACTCTAAAACAATGCGCACATTATCTTTTTTTTTCATTTGCAATTTGGGATTCTCAGAATAAGAGATGAAGAGATGAGGATAACCCATGTTTTCCATGCGAGATTCATGGAAACTGAAAAATAAGGTCTTTTAATAGTTCATGATGACTGTTTTTCTTGGCTTAAGTGTAGGTTTTAAAAAATGGTGCTCATTGTTTTGCTTGTAGTTCTTTCATGCATGGACAATCATGCTGATGATGCATTTACTTCAAGTGAATTTTCCAATTGAAAAAGTGCTCTTGAGTAGTTTAAGTACTATGAATCACCAAAAACTCATCAAAGTCCCATAAAAGCACTGGCTGCAGAAAGCAGCCCTGGAAAGAAGACATATTGGGTTGTACTACATGATTCAGCCAAACGGAAATATATTTTGTCAACACAGAAGAAGTTAAAGAACCTGACAGTTCTGTAAAAACTAAATTATAATCTGCTAGAAAGACAGAAGTTAACTCCTTTGGAAACCTTCCTGTTATATCCCTTAGTTCCTCACTGGTCTGAAGCAGAGATTCTAGACATGAGAACTTCAGCCCTTGAAATACATGATTTTTATGGGATATATTTCATTCCTCATCTCTTTCTCTACTTTTTATTTTCCTGTTGTCTCTCTTCCTTCCTAGTTTCCCCTTGGCTTAGTCTGACTGTTGGAAGTTCTCTTCTTCCTGTTACCCCTGCCTGCATCATTTGGACAACTAGTGTTTCTGAGGCAATGTCTTGTTAGCGTGAGCAAACGTAATCTATTTGTTTCTTATATAATAATATTTCCACTGAAATAACTTTAAGTCATAAGTATTTGTCAGGGAGACATTAGCTGTTTTTAAGTTATTATTCAGTTCTTAATGTAATAATTTCAAAATGTTAAACTATTGCCTTAGAATTGATTTTTTTAAAAAGTTTATGATAGAAGTTTGGATTACAAATTTTTAAAAGAAATTTAAATACACTGAGAGTTTAAAAAATTTTAACGTAGCTTTCTCTATCTCAGGTAGCGATGTGTTGCCTCAAGTGAGTAACGCAAGGGTAGGGGGCTTCCTTGTGTTTGAAATTTCTGTCAGGATCGAAGTCCTTGGGGCCTGGGCCCGTATGGTGCTGCTGTAAGGGCTGGGAGCGTCGCTGCAGCCTCAGCACTTTGCTCACTGCCACTGGCGCAGTGGGAGGTTTTCATTTTGATTGTTTTTCCAAGGTAATTTGGATACAGGTTAAGATGTTTAAGATGAGGTGGGGAGCTTGCACGAGTGGTCTGGCTGCTGGAGAGGGAGAGCACAGCCAAGCCCTGGCCATCGGCACTGTCAGTCTGCCCACGGATGTGAATGAAGCATCTTATACCCGCCACCAGTGTGCTTATGGCTCCGTGGGACTCTGGAGCAACAGTGCCTGAAATGTGCCTTTAGGGTGGAAGATACCTGAGAAAATTTGATGGTTTATCCCCTGTTTTATTTTCTGGTGACGCCATTGATTCACAAGCTGGTTAGCCTTACTTTGGGGATTAGTATTCTCGTGCTGTTCTTTGAAATAAAACGCTTTGTGAAGGTGAAATGTAATTAAGTAGCTCACACCCTCTGATGAGCTATTAGAACAGTAACTGTAGAACAAGCAGGAACAGATAAATAGGTTGTCTTTTGGCCTCTACAGCTTCCTGAGCAATATGGCTGATACCTTCCCCTTCCCCTCTGAAAAATGTAAAAGAGGTGTGGGAGGGAAGCTATATGAACTTGAATGTTTTATACCCACTCAAGAGAGATGTGCCAGAAGATGCACTTGTGCCACAAAAGTATGAAATGATCAATGCTCAGTTCTAACTCAGCCTAATCCCCTTGAAGACGTGCCTCCCTTAAGTACAAGCTCTGTTTCAAATCAAGAACGTTTCCTTTGATTTACAGTTAAAACAAATCAAACTTCCGTCCAGGTCCACGCACACACACAAAGGTGAAAGAGCGATGGGGCACGTCATTTGAAATATTGATCAAGCAATTGAATGTCATTTGAAGAAACAGTAAAAAAATGTTGAGAAAGGCTCACGTGCCTTGTTTAATGAAACAGACTTCTGCAGCTGGGTGCACAGGTTGTACACCAGCATGCCAAACTTGCTTCCTCTTCCAACAGAAAAAAAATAATTAATTTTGCATTTCTAAAATGTGTCTGTTCACAGTTTGCCTGGAAACTTTTAATTTTGCCACTGAACAGTCCAACAGTGTGAAATAGGCGCTTTCTCAGGGGACACCGTTCTGCTCAGTATTATTTTTGTTAACCTCTGGTTATTTGTACACTAGAAATTTTGAAGTCACTGCTAGGACCTTCTACGGCAGCATGGCTGAGGGAGCTGATGTTGTGCTGCCCGGTCACACGGAGAGCTCCCATTTTCCCTATATGCCACTCCGTACAACTCTGCTTACACAGCTGCCTTATCCGTCATCTCCCACACCCTTCCTGCAGTTTTCACCTTGCTTATCTCTCCAACATTGTGCTTCGCGAGGTGTAGATAGGACCTGGCGTAATGGGAGGACCAAAGAGGTGAGAGAAGCCAGGATGGGGGACACAGGGGCTGGTTAGAGAGAAAATTGAAGCGGGCTGTGAAACTTGACTCTTCTGTCCTTTACAGACTACAATTGTTTGTGGTATGCTGGGGGCATGACTCTTCTTAAATTAAATCAAAATCGGAGTAGCGACCTGCCTCAAAGTTGACTTTGTTTGACATTTAGAGTTTGTGGTTGTTCAGGGTGAGGAATAAAATTACCTTACACTACTGCAGGCTATGGCTAACCAACGCAGAGCTGACAAGTCGACGGCGGCGCTGTGGTTGTGGAGGCTGAGGCAACTGCGGCTGTCGTTTATCCACAAGTGTGAGCATTGATATTTTCTCTGAAATAAGGGTAGTCAGCACTGAGGGAGTGCTCCGAAGCTCTTCCAGAGACATTGATCACACACATTACAAAGCGCATAGGAGTGTGTCAGCTTAAAAGAGTGCTGCTTGATGGCTGGTGAAGTTGACCAAATCTCACCTTCAGAAGAAGCTAGAGATGAAAACAAGTAATGAAATGTGTGGCAGATAAGTTACATGGGATAAGCCTGGGAAATCATAAACCTAATGCTTATCTTTAGAAAGCGGGGAAAGGAAGAGCCAGAGACTCATGGAACAAATAATCAAACTAGCTGCAAGGACAAATTGGATTTGTCAAGTACAAATTGTATTAAACCAGTCTAATTTCCTTCTATGACAGGATAACAGGCCTTGTGGATTAGGGAAGAAGGAATAAGAGCCCGTAAATCATGACTTTGGGGAGACTTTTGTCACGGTTAAATGTGGAATCCACATGAGCAAGTAAGGGAAATACAGTCTCGATACATCCGTCCAAAACCACTTCAAAAACTAAAGAGAATAATTAGTAGATCGCTGTCACACTGGAGCATTTCAAGAGGGAATGTCCCAGAGGTCTGTCATGGACCTGGTAATACTGAGTGTTGAATATTCATTCAGAGGAAATTTCAGTAACAGCATTGATGATAAAATAAAGAGCATATTTATTAAATTTGCAGAAGACACCAAGCTGAGAAAGCTGCAAACGCTTTGAAAGGCAGAATTAGGATCCAAACTCTACCCGGTACCTTGGAGAAGGCGATGAGAACAAAATACCATGCAAATTCATAAGGAAAAACCCTACACTCAGCAAGGAAAATCTGCACTCCAAACCCCACAAAACTGGGAATAGCTGAAACAGCATTAAAGTAATGGAGAAGATCTGAAAGTTATAGTGAATGTGAGTCAATGATAGGCAAAATGGTAAACATTGTAGCGGGCTGTATAAAAAACGGAACTTTGTCTGCAATGTACATGGAGTTTTCTTTCTCTGCTCAGTGCAGGTGATGTTTCAGCTGGAGAACAGCGTCCAGTTTTGAACACTTTGAGCACTTAAAGTAAGGCGGACCCAGCCATTTTTTTTATTCTCCTCTAAACACCAGGCTTGTTTGATCTAAAGAGAGAAATTAAAGCAGACATTAACCATCTTCAAAAAACATAAATCGCAGAGAGGGCAGGAATAACCTCAAAAAGGAAAACAATAACCTGTCAACAAGTGGTAAGAAGTCTACATTTCATTGGGAGAGATTTAGTTTAGGTATTAGGAAATGTCTGAGAGCAACAACAACAAGGCGCTATTACAGGTTATCTAGGGAGATGCTGGCATCTTCATTCTCAGGGTTAGGATCTGGTTAGCAAACATTGCTCAGGAAAGATTAGATATAGCTGATGAGTGGATAGACCGTCTTTCCAAGTCCCTTCCTGTTTATTATGCCTCTCTGTATGTGCTGGATTAAATATCAGCATAATAAAAGAAACTCGAAACAGTCTTCAGCCACTGGATGTGATAATAGGGTTTCAATACCAGAACATCAATGTTGCAATTTCCTGTCCTTGGCAAAGTGGAGCGGGAACTGGGCCTTCACACAGGCAGTCTGGGCATCTGGCTAAACCACGTCACTGAGCCCAGCAGAACAGCGCAGTCCTGCTCTCACTGCTGCTTACTCCAGAGCCCAGGAAGCCAGGCTGGGGACGGCAAGGTAGGTAGGCTGAGTTCATGCTGGGGCGAAGGACCCTTCCCAGGAACATCGTCTCTATCCTCTGTGTAGCAACACCTTGGCTCCAATCCAACACTGTCCTGTCCTTTTTCTTTTCCTGAGGCAGGAGTGGAAATACGCTTGTATGTTGCCCACCCTAATGAGAAGCCTGCGCCAGCTTTGCAGAAGACGGAGATACCATTCCCAATAAACTTCCACTCTGTGACTTTCTGAACAGCCAAAATTTTAGCAATTCTTTCACTGAAGTCACCTTTGTCTGGAGAATACAGCCATCTCAGACAAGAATTTGAGGATGTATGAAGTCCTTTCCTGTGATCGCGTGTTATAAGCCAACTGGATTGTGAATTGAAGATAATTGGATGCACTGGTATAATGAGCTGAAGACCCATGTGACAATTAATAATTCTGTCTAAATAAAGTTCTAATTCAATATTTTTGTAATGTAACACTAAATGTCTTCTTTCTCAGCTTTTCACAGATGAGTTAGACTAACCCTGCAACCTCCTGCCTGCGTGCTTAGCCTGACTTCAGCAGGGCTGTTGGGAAGTGTGTGAATTTAAGCAGATGGACAGGCATGGATTTACAAGAGGCACTAACTGGTATCAGTACAGTAAAACCAGCACATTCTCATGCCATGTGGTGTGCCAGGAGCCATATAACCCTACAGTCTCTTTGCATTTCCCCATTTTGATCAGAGCTGGGGATATGCAGAGATGGAAGGCTTTGTAAGTACAGTAAACTTCTTTCTTGAAGTCTAGGGTCACTGAGCATTGAGCATCTCTTGTCGTTAAAAGTGGAGGCTTTTCAACAGAGTTCCTTCCTGTCTTCTGGAGCCAGAAGCATGGTATGTGTAATGCAATAATATGGGACTCCTTGGGACAGAAGTATCACAGCAAGGGATAAAAAAGCAACTGAACCTTCGTGGTTCCACTGGGCCCTGGTGGAATCACAAGACAAAAAGTTCAAAGCCCAATTGATTTCAGGTTTTTGAAGGACATATTTGGTGGTCAAAGATTTCAGGTGTTCACTAAAGCTTTCAATAATATTTCTAACATCAAAACTGTCTCAGAAAGATGGATGTGTAATGGATCAATCAGAGGAATGATTTTTGCATTGCCAACCTGTTCATTGCAGTCACATGTTAAAGCTGAAGTGGAGATATTTTCTGTCAATCTATAGCTTTTGAGAAATTACTTAGCCTCCACTGAGTCACTTGTATTTGCTGCTATCCTATCATTAATAATTACATATAAATAATATAGATGCTTCTCTCATGCAAAAAAGGAAGCCCAATAGCACGTTAAAGCTCTCCAGGTTTCAGTTCCAATCTTCTATCACTTTCTGTGTAAATAACACTTTCTGTGTGTAAATAAATTCTGGAAGGTTGAACACATACAGATCACAATTCAAAAATGGTCTGAGGTGCACACTTCTGGCTCTTGGACAGCATTTCAGCAGACACAGATCTGCAGCCTACACTGAACGGCATGTGCTAAAATCCTAATTGTGTTGTAGCTGTGATGGTCTACAGATATACAGATATGACAGACACAGACTGCAGGAAGAAATGATACCTTTTTTTTCTTCTTGGAGCAACTGATGTAGCTGGAAAAACAGCCAAGTTTTCAGGCACAAACTTCTCTGCAGATAGAAAAAGCTAGAAAGCTTCTCTGTGTGTTTACAGCCAAATCAGCAGGTCTAACCAAAGGTATCATCTCTCCTGGCAGATTTGCCCCACAGCAGCCTGGACAGCAGGACTCATCAGTGCTTGCTGGTGGTGTGTGCCTGCTGTGGGAGCCTCCATGGAGGCTGTGGTCCCCCTGGACACGGCAGAAGTGAGACAAGGCAGGGATGTGGCAGCAGGAGGAAAGTGGGGTGAGGAAGGGAAAAACCTCACCATTTGCCCCCACAAAGCCCACCTATACCCTGCAACCCCCATTAGGCATTAATTTCCCCTCTGCCCTTAGGCACCCCAGCTTTGCCCTTAGTTCGGACCACATCCCTGCCATCTCTGTCCGACCAGCCTTCAGCCCCGTTGTTCTTCTTTCATCTTTCCAGCGAGCCCACTCACCACCCCAGCAGCAGTGGTCACCCAGCAGCCGCCAGCTCCACGAGGACCCATTAGCAGCCATCGCTTGCCACAGACACCCAAGATGAAAGAGGAGAAATGCCACAGCTCTTCACTGAGAACAAGTTCAAAGCTCTCTTTCCCAGGGAAATGCTTAATGAATCAAAGGAGAGAGAAATTATAGCAGATAAATCGTATCACCGCAAGATTGGTTCGAAAGTGCTAAGAGAGGCAACACAAAATATGAACATTCCTTCTTAATGTTAAAATAAGGGATTAAATATTACAAAAGGAGTCTAAGGAACTATTTTAAAAAAGAGCAAAGGCTTTAAGTCACCTGCTACTTTTGCAGGCTTGGTGACTTCACCTTCTGAATCGTTTGCCTAAGTCCAGAAGTCCTTCAGTTCCGGCATTAACTAGACTGTATTTCCACAAAGTATGGCCTAACTACCCCTTTTTTGACCTTTATATATTTAGTTAGACTTCAACTTGTGCTAAATGCGGAACCGGGAAATTTTTAAATGCTGAGTCAAGCTCATAATGAGGAAAATAACAAAAGTCATAAGAGGACTGGCACGTACAGAGAACCTGCTTCACCCTGGAGCTGCTTCCACCTCTGCCTTTCCCCGTGCACCGGTCTGGGGTCATGGTGCCTGTCCAAAAGCACTGATTTCTACAGCAAGCTGGTGTCCGGGGGGTGAGGCGTTTCACAGGGCGGTGCTGGTGCTCCAGCAGCCGTACACCCTAGAGACTGGTTTTTGTGGAGCAGAAAGGGTCATCCTGTGCCCAGAGTCAGGGCTTTGCCTTGCACACACCAGCTCAGTGCCCTAGCTGGTGCCTAGGTCCCTTTATATTAGGAAGCCAAAGCAATATTGCCCTCCACTGGTCCTGAAACTAGTTAGGCTGCTAATGCGAGTTGGACAGAATCGCTGTTGGTAACATCAGGGGCACTTTGAAACCAAGACGCAGATTCCTGAGACGTGTTGCTGTTGTTCCATCTGTGCCAGGAGCTCTCGCTCTTCAGCCTCAGCTGTAGCAGGGACCGTCATTACGAGTGGCGGTGGCGTGACAGTGCAGCGGGAGGGGTGTATGAGCAGCATCACCTCCTGCGGGGACCGGTGCTCTGCGAGGGATTTTTGGTCAGGGGGATCGATCTGTCGCTCAGCTTTTACTCAAAGCAGACGGAAACTTCCCTCAGCCTGAGCTCTGGCATTGTCCAACATCAGCCTTCCTAGCAAATGGATTTGCTGTCATCAAACAGTGACATTCCCACCAGCTAAAACCTGCAGGTCCACTAAACATTTCAGATTTCTAAAGCTTGTGATATTATGTTGAAAACCCATGTTTTCGACTATCATGTCTGCCGATTCTCACCGCTGGCTGAGGAGGAGGCGAGGAGCCCTACTTTATAAAACCTCTGGGCACACCCTGCAGGCGCCGGCACTGGCTCCGAGGCACCCAACAAAACCAGCATCACTTGAATAACCCAGCCAAACCCCAGCACCCAACAGCTCCATGCTAACAGCAAGGGAGACGAAATACTTCCCGTCGCACTTGTGAGGACCATCTGAGGGCTGTGCAGGCGGCGCTGGCCTCCGCAGGCTGCAGGTTTATTCCTGGGGAGCGTGAAGGCATGTGGCACCGGTGGGCTTCGCCTGCGTGCTGGTGACACAGAGGAAGCCTGGTAGATGATAGATATTTCTGGTACGGCGAGCAGCAGTGAAAAGATTAACTGTCCTGGCATTTAAGTGACCATAATTAGGCTTTCCGTGAACAGCCCTTTGAGATAAATAATAGAAATTCACACCTATCTGGGTCCTACAGCTTTTCAGCTTATTTGGGGCAGGCTGAAATTAGGTGTGTAAATCTCCTTGAGCACCTTGGGCGCTCTGCAGTTGTCTTAAGGAGCTCTGGCAGTCGCTGGCTTGGCCTCCCTAGTTCAGTGTTTTAACCTGCTGTTCCCAGCATCACCTCCATGAATAAAAATGTTCCTGGTTAGCAAGGCATGCTTCCCGGAAAATTACTCTTCTAAGGACCCACAAATCTTACTTCTGCCTGAGCATGGCTTGATACACCTAGACTAGCTGTGGGAAATAAGTGTAAGACCGCTGTGGCTGGTTGAAGTATGAAAGATTTTAATATCTATACACTTATTGTGACTTATCATATGTAAGAAAAACTTCTTTAATTTCCGCCATCGGTTTCTTTCAGTCAAGTTGGAAGAGGTGCATGGGAGCAGCTCAGATGCCAGAGAGGTTTCTTGCGGAGTTAAAGACTTAGTTTTAGAATAATTTCCAATAAGTCACCAGTAAAGATTATGGGCTGAGGGCTTTTGCAGGATATTAAGAATTATATCGCCCCTTCCAGAGCTATCTGCAAATCCTGTGCTAGTGTGATAAATAACCCCATGGTTACCAACAGACGGGGAGCAACCAATGTCCTTGCGAACTAGAAGAGGTCTGTTTTGCAGACAGGGAGGTAGTGAGAGCTACAGTTGTTGTTCTAATGCTGTTAATGGGCGACAGTATGCTAATTAGTCAGATTAACTAAGCGGGTGAGTCATGCACTAACCCTTCTTGAAAGAAAGTGCCCATTTTGAGATGCTAAATGAGAACATAAATGCAATCAGGCATAGAATTCTTGAAAGATAAGACGAGAGCAGACCTGCTCGTTAATGGAGCCAGTGAAATTAATTCTGCTTTGGAAAGGGGTGCACTTTTTCATATTCAGGGTTCGTTTTAATGGGGAAGGGTTCAAAACCTTCAGATCTATACAATGCATTTCACTCAGGTCTAAGTAGTTTTAATGACCTAACATAACAAAGATATCTCTGATATTCTCTGCTAGGTTTGCACCTTCAGAAAGACCCTTTTTTTTTTTTTTAATTAGAGGCATTCAAATGTTTCAAATGAAGACAAAACTATAATATTCTGAAAAAACACAAAGCCCTCTCATCTATAATTGATGGGAAAGTACTAAAAATGTTTATTGTGAATGCTCAAGCTCTTGTACTGGAAAACTACAGTCTCCTCACATTTCAGAAGTCGGCATCGATACTCACAGAGACCACAGGCAGGGTCCTGCTGTGGTGCTGGGAGTCACCGCCGACGGTAAGGAAAGGAGGCACGGGTGCCCTTCTGTGGAGACGATCTGTGCCGGTTTTTGGTGTGTGCGATCCCTTTCTTTCTTGGTGGCCACCCGCTACGTGGACGTTGGCCTATTTTAACCTTTTTCTCTCCACCACGCGTAACGGCGTAGGCATGAAGGGAAGGCAGAAGTGGTGCTTGCAGCCATCGCACGCTGCCCGGGGTGCTTTGTGTCCTGAGCTAAACATGACTCAGGCAGCCGGGTGGTCCCAGACTCCGGTCTGAAATCCCAGTCAGCTTTCCAAGCGCCTGGCATGGCGAGAGGAGGAAGCACCAGGCCTGGCTCCTCGTAGCTGTTCAATGATCACGTCTGTACGTGACATTTGCTTGTGCCAGTGCCTCCAGCTGTCCTTTGGCCACCGCGGGGCTTGTGGACACACGCCACTGGGGACGAAGGCCACGTCTCCGTGCGTGTGTGAGCCGGCAGGGAGGTCAGGCAGTGCTGCGAGGAGGGAAGGCGCTGGGCAGAAGATCTGCGGGAACGATGCTCGGGGGGGGGTTCTGTGGTCATCAGGACCTTGTGAAAAAAAAATACAGGCCTTACCACCACAAATTCACCATGAAAATATTCCACCTCACGCTTGTTATTCGTGCTCTCTCAACTCACCATTCACCAGACTTAGTCTTTTTTCATAAAGATTTCCGACCATTCCAGCCTGATTTCAAGGCAGCTGCTTGGCAGTAGGGTGGCTAGAAGTGCTGGCTCCGCTAGTCTGCCTTCTTTTCTACCCCAAAATCTCTCCAGTGCCACTACAATGGCCACCGGTTTCCACCCCAAAGGTGGCTGCACTTAGGCGATTGGTGAAGTGATCCCTATATATATTTGCAATTCTCTGAAGCGCCTTGGGGCTTGCAAAAGGCACTATATAAATCAATTAATAACAATATCAGAGGTCAGTCAGCCAATAAGAATACAATTTAGTTTAATGAGAGATAAATAAGACAGACAGAGTGAGAGGGGAAGGCAGCTACAAGGCTCCCTACTTGGTGCCAGGCTCTAAATATGCCAGCTCTTGGCTTTATCGCAGTGATCATCAGAAACATGGAAGATAATTGTGTCATTGCCATTTCTTAGTCCAGTGTAATATCTATTACTGGTTTTGATGTCTTACTCAGCTCTGTACCAGTATGATTTTAGGAAGAGTGTACATTATTTTCATGAAAACAAATATGAGCATGAGGAAGCATTTTTCCCTTGCGTGCAATTCCTACTAAAGAATTTACATTCTTCTAATTTACTGGTTTACTGCACCACTTAGTGCACTCCTGAGATGTGCAGAATGTCCTCGCAGTTAAGAATGTGCAGATGAAATTTACCCTTTTTGCACTGAATCATTCACTCTTCCCTTGGAAGTCACCATGCTCTTTCCTCCCTCTAAATCTCCTTTAACCGCTCTAATAAAAGAATAGATTATTCTGCATAGTTACAAAATGGATCCAGAACGGATGGTTGGCAGTTTATTTGGATTTTAGGGTAGTTATATATTTTTGTGACCAGTCTGGTACTAAACAGGTGAACGGAAAGACACTGTTTTACATTCGATTCTTCCTATTATGCGGGACTGTGGATGTAGGAAAGAGAATTCTCCATTGTAGCTCCAGAGAAAATGCTGGGCTACATCCCCCTCATCAAAGCGGTATTTGATAAGCTGCCAGAAGGCACAGAGGACATAGGGAGATAACCCCGAGTCGGGTAGGGCAGGGGAGAGGGGAGGCCTGCGTGGTGAAATGCGGAGGGGTCCTGTGTTTGTGCCGCCTTGGGACACAAGCTGCACAGCCTGTCGCCCTGCCTGTGTCCCTACAAACCTGTTGGGATGCGCTGGATGATGCCTGGGGCCCCGCTGCTCTGGTTGTGCAGCCTGGAGAGCTGTTAGGGAGGGTGGCAGCTCCTGCCCAGCCCCTGCACGTGTCCTTTCTGGGGGTCCGGAGGGAGCTTGCGCATGGGTACGGGTGCTGAGAAATGTTCCCAGGCTCGGTATTACAGAAACAGCCATTAGCAGCAGAGCGTGAAACATGTATCTAAAGCAGAATAAAGCAGTATGCAGCGCTCGTGGTGAGCAAGCCCGTAGCTGTAGGGCAAGGCTGGCTTGGGCTAAAATTTGACGTGGTTTAGTGTAGCATCATTACATGCAGAACCGGCTCACCTGGTTATACCTAGAAACTTCTTTTTTTCCCCTGTGTCTGCAGACACTGCATGTCTGGCAGTTGCCTACATCGTGCTCTAACAGGGTACTCGTTCAGACCTCAAGCCCCGTGGCCGTGGCGAAAGGAGGCAAAGGAGTCAGAACAGACCTTCCTAAAGCTCTTTGACAAAGGCCAAAGCCAAATGGAGCCGACTTCACGCACATCAGCACTTCCGAGGTTACATCCCCCCCACCGAATTCCACTTACATTTTTGAGTCCTTTCACGTGCCTCAAAAGAGCAGCCTGTGCAAATCTGGGGCTTCACACTTAGGTAACCCACTTGCAGCAGCTCAGCTCTGGACATAAAAAACATTGCTTCTGCAAGGGGGACTGCTCTTTGTTCTCTCTCCCCCGTGCCAAAAAAAGCCAGTCCTGAACACCGTGACGAAGGATTAGCTGAAGCTGAGGCGAGGCTGTAACGTAAATAGCCAGACAGAGAACAGAATGGCTTCTTTTATCAAACTTAACATCCCAAAGCTCTACTGATTTCATTGTCATTATGGTGGTGATTAATTTGACCCAGAGTACTGCCACCCACTGTTAAAGCCTTCGCTGCATACCTGTTGATAGCTCTCATGACAGAGATTACAGTCTGCCACTGCCTTGTCCATAATTAGTACTTGTCAAAATGAGATTTGCCTATGGTCGCCCACTATCCATGAGAAACCCATTCAAAATTCAACACGCTTTGGAAAACAGAGGACAGTGCATCCTCCAACTAGAACCGAAGAGTACAGAATGAAGACTCTTTTTCTCATCTCTGAAGTCTTGTTTCCAGGTCTGAAAAATGATTTTGTGACTCCTCTCCATCGCTATCAATAAGTGTCCTCTGGTGAAGTACAAGGGCGCCGATTCTGTTCTGCAGCTGGGTCCTAAAATGTTTGCATGCTTAATTCCCTGAAAGAGCATAGTTTAATCGCTTCAACAGGGCTGGGGTGAGGGCACAGGGACAGTCCCTGCCGCACGGCTGATGCCAGCGCCACTGCCCGGCCCTGAGCAACGGGCCCTCGGGAAGGCAAGGGCTGGGAATAACTCGTGCAGGGATGAAGGGCGCACCTGGGAGAGTGTTTGGATGAGGGTGTCCCCATTTCCAGGAGTGGAGGAGAGAGGAGGGAGTGAAGCCCCAGAAGCCGTGGCCGGCCCAATGGACTGGCATAGAAACGGGAGGTTTATAGTGACCCGGGTGTAGGCCAGTACATGGAGTCTAACATACAGTTCACTCCGCAGGGTGAGGCTACAACCCTTTTTTTTATTTTTCCCCCACTGTAAGAGAAATGGCCAGTGTTATTGCAAGCCTGAGTGCAAAGACTCAGTAACCCCATCCAGAGGATTGCAACAACAGGTTTTCTGATTAAACTCTGGATTACAGGGCGAGGGATGGACACAGAGGTGGTAAACATGCTCAGAATAAGTAAGGACGCTGGAATCAACAGAGGCTGTTATCCAATGACATTTTCCACAGGACAAGCAGGAGACCTGGTGTTTTTGTGATCGGAGGCATGTATACATATAGCTATGGAAACTGTTCTTGCTTGAGCCACCGTCTAAAAACAAGCAGAGGGAATCCAGAGCTTGACACTCTTGTGCTCAAAATAGACCACTGTTGGAGAAATGTTCTATCTTTTCATTTCAGGTACTGGCAGTGCTCAGTAGCTCTTGAAACCAGTGGAATACATCATGGCAAAAGTGAATGCTTGGAGAATAATTCACAAGAGGTGGTGGTGTGCCAGACGTAATTCTTCAAAAACGTCTTTCATTTTACTCCACTAAAAGAAGCAAAAGGGCTTAAAAGAAAACAGCATTTTTTTCTGAATGCCCAGCCATCGATAAAAGTGCCACGCTTTCCTACAGCAGGTTAATTAATCTTTATGCAGTCCTGTATGTAAACTCCATTCTCTAAAGCTTATTAGACTGGACTCTGTACCTGAATCTTGCATAGCCAGATTATGGCTTTCATACTCATCTTCAGTGGAAATGCAGTCCAGAAGAGGATATTTCATCTTGAATAGTGCCAAAAGATCTACCTGATCAGCTCTGACCTGGGCAAGTTGCAAGGAGGCTTAATAATGAAGGAAAGACCTCCTTGCAAAGCTCCAGTCCACTGCAACCCTGGACTGCATTACTGCAAGTTAGACATAAATCTTCTGGTTGTCTCTGCACTGCGCAGCTGAAGACATGGGCCAGCTGGAGATCAGCGAAAAAGGGAAAAATCAGACTGCTGGTAGCTGTAAAATCCACAGTCAGGGAGGAGAGACTGGGTCACAGGCCTAGCGAAAGGTGAAGACTGGTAGTCTTTGGGTTTGCAAAAAAAAGCTGCTGCAAAAGGGTGGGAACAAACAGTTCTCCTTATCCACTGAGAGCAGGAGAAGGAAAAGCAGCTTTGAAGGTTCTGTCATTTGTGAAAGTTTTAGATGATTTAATTGCGGATTTAAATTTTTGGAAAATATTTGTTTTCTCTTTTAGGTTCTTCCTGGAATCATCTCTTTAAACTAATGAGACATTTAAGCTAGATATTAGGAAGCATTTTCTAATGACGACGGTGACTACGTCCCGTCACACATCGCTACAAAGGTTAGGCGAGTCAGCAAATGTCTGCGGGGAGTGCGCTGTGCATCGCCGACCCCGCCGTGGAGTGGGGGAGGCAGGGGATAACCTCGGCAAACCCCAGTCAGCCCTGTTTCCTATCATTCCGGCAAGTCTGAAGATTTACTTTCACCCTGAAGGTAATCAGTCAGTCGTGATTTTGACCTACAGTTTAATGTGCCCTCTTGCTATAGTTACAGACATCCTCCTTCTGGTTACGTTCCCTGCTGTGACTAATGGCATCTTTGCAGTTAAAGAGGTGGTTTTTAAAGAAAAACATCCAACTTTCAGTGCTGTTACCGAGTTTACAGTTTTTAGCAAAAACAATGGCACAGCAGTCCTTGCTATGGCCAATGAACTTGACATTTTTCGGGCGCAAACATCTACGTGTATATTTATATACCTTTCTCAAAACCCCTAAATACACAGGAAGCATCAATTTTCCTGTCACTGTTCATGCAATGGATCATCAGTCTCAGTATTCACTATTTACAGTTAAGTATGTTTAAAGTTCACTTCCTCCATTCATACAAAATATCCTTGATCAGACAAAGTTTTTTGAAAATCAAATTGCTTTGCACAAATGCAAACAAAAATGGAAAGAAGTTTGCAAAGAATCAGGAACTGAGTATCACATGATACTGAGATACTAAGTGAGCTTTACAAATACGATCCTTCCAGTGGGGTTTTCTGGAAGATGCTTAAGGGTGATACGAGGAACCATTTCTGAAAGGTAAAACCATAATGGTTTTAAAGGTATTTTGCAAAATACCTCAATCATTAATAAATATTCCTTTGAAAACACTGCAGTGACTGAAGGTAGTTCTCCAAACAGAAGAACAGGTTTTTAGATTAAGTGACCACTTTAAATAAATTCAATTGATTTGTGTGTGTGTGTGTGGCAAGAAAATCAGCAGAAAGTAGCTCGAGTTTGCTTTTCTTTGCTAGATAAGACTGCAGATGTCATCTGGATGCTAATTGGAGTCATTGTAGAATTGTGTTAGATGCCCTGTTCTCATTCAATATTGTGGCAGGTAACATAGTACCTGTGTTCTTCCAGAAAGGATCAATGACACAAAGGTAGTTTTCTGCTGAACGGAGAAAACAGACAATTAGAAAATCACTATTTGTATTCAATTTCTGTTTACACTCGTTGACCACATCTCTTGCAAGTGCGCATTTCTCTCTAGCTTCAGAAATACACAAATATATCAGCACCAGAAGTCTCCTCTCGTTTTACTTTGCAATTCAGGAATGCTTTATTAATCAACACAAGATGCATTCATTGAACTGGATTAATCCTGCATAAGTAATTTTGAAATTTCCTGCTGAAGTTATTTTTCATTTCTGGGAACAAATCATTTATTTGGATTTTCATATATCAGGATCACAGAGATTTACCACAGTCAGATTTTAATTTTAGTTACATCTGAGCTGGTTTATATATTAGGACACATAGTTTTGCATGAGAGCATCTTCTAAAATCTGTAATTGGTGTGGAACACTGACATGCACAGAATACATCTGACAAGGTCCACAGAGTTAGGTTCAGTTTCGCTGATCAACATCTATGCTGCAGATTAACTGAATCTTTTATGGCATTACAAACCCTCCAGAATTCATTAGTGTACTTTCCCTTCCCGCTAACCACGCTGACCTCCAGCGCTGCTGTCGCCGCTTCCTTCGTCTGGACCCAAGAGGCTGAAACACTGACTCTTTTCTGCTGCAGCACTAACAACAGAAATGAGAATGTGTATCTTTTAAACTGCTCAGGAGTGTGTGTGTGTGTGTGTGTGTTGGCAAATACCGTCTTGGCCTCTTCAGCACTGTTTGGGATTTCTGCCTCCTTTGTCTGTACCTGGAAAGCTCCATTTAAATTGAAACATGGTCTGTCCCTTAAAAGCAAGAAAACTAGAGTACTATATTGACAAGTGATGGTAATACAATACAAACCAGTGTATACATAATGAGGTTTTCGCATGGATTTTTCTCAGAAATTGGCTCACAGATGCAGATAGCAGAGTAAATCACTGTATTAAAAGTAGGAAGGGGCACAAACACGAAAAGGAAAGCAATGCCAGCTTTTGGGAGGTAGGTGCACAGTACCTTTGAAGATAGTGCTAAAATCAATGAAAAGCCTATTTCTGAAATGCCATCTTTGTCTGTCTTAAGGGCACCTGTATGGGTTGCAGGTCAGCAGCAACCCACCCTTCTCACACTTCTCAGGCAGTGGATGGGAGCACAGCTCAGCACCAGGGAAACAGCTCCGTTCCCTGTCTGTTGTTTTCCAGGCCCCGCTCCCATAGCTAGGCAACTTCGTCACGCTGAGGACAAAGAGCAGATCAATGTTTAGCAGGAAGGACAGCAGAGAAGGAGAATGCAGGAACACCCCAGGTGTCCAGCTCCCAAAGATGACTCCCATCTGTGCATCAGAAATGGAGAAGACGCTTCCCTCCAGCCCAGTGGGGACCAGGACTTGTGACCCATCTGCTCTTCCTTTGCTTCTCCTGACCAGGGCAGCTCTCCTCCCGTGCCACAGGGGCTGCCTGGTTGCGTGCTTGCCGCAGCCCAGGCACCACAGCGAGGTGCAGCTGGGCATCTCCCTCACGACTTCAGTTGTGCTGAAGTCTGTGCATTGAAAGCTCGAGTACTGCGACACCCGAGTACTCCACCGATTTGATCCTTCTGCTTGACAGCTAGACCACTGGAAACAATGACGACAACAGGAGGGGTACCACCACCAAGTGCTTCTTTAGTTTCACATTTATTTCATGTCCTCTTTTATTGCATTTTCTCGTGTTTCTCTTGTGCTCTTTGTATCGCCTCTCCTGCCACTTCTTTCCAGGCTTGGTCTGATGTGTGTTTCTCAGAAACTATCATTACTCCAGGGCCTTACTTTCTCTAAGCCCTTCATCCACAAGAACTTCCCACTTTCTCCTCCTGCGGGGTCTCATTTTCTTTTTTTCCTTTCATTCTTACCTCTTTCTTCTTGCTTCGTTCCCTCGCTTTCTAAATCATCTCTCTGCCCACCGCTTCCACCTTCTCTTCCTTCTCCCACGTTACTTAAAAAGAAGACATACATATCCCTCCCTTTCTCTTCTGAAATAAACTCATTAATGAAACAGTCCTATTCATTGTGCTATCTTACCGCAGTTGCTGCTGGCTCACCTTTCCCTTCCCCATTAAATATTTGAACAGGACTGATCCTCTCTTGTTAGACCAGGCTCTCCCATTGCTCTCCCTGCCACCCCTCAGCACAGCTCACACTTCATAAGCACGAGGATCAGGAACTGCCTTTTCGCTTGCTCGGCGCACCCACTTGGTTTGCACAGGAAGGTTCTGGTCCACAACAAATGTTGGTAGGCATGAATAAACACATCTAGTAGAGTAACTGGTATTGATTATGATTCTGCTTCCTGGCAAAACCCCTGCCTTTACCTCGTCTTCTCAGCCTGGCAATACCTCTTGTTCCAACTCCTCCACTGCTGACCCATGGCAGTGCTTGCCCTCCAAGAACAGAAATACCCATAGTTAGAAGGGTCAATCACCACAGGAGGGATATTTTGAAGAAGGAAGAAATTGCCACAACTAGCATGAAATTCCTCAAAGCGAGACTGCGTTTAACTGGGTGGCATCCTTTTCACTTACCCTGCCACAGGATGGAGGAACCGGCCGAGCAGCGCAAGGAAGAGGCATTTCACAAGTGTGTGATGGCATCAGGAGGCTTCCGAGATCCACCCCTGCCCGCAGGCATGCAGGGGGCACGTTCCCTGCTGGAAGCACAGGCCAGGCAGGTGAGCTCAGGGGAAGACTCTGACTCACAACATCTTACTGCGTCCGGTGCGTTTACAAGCACTGAGTAATGACACTTGGAGAAGAATAAGGCTGTTATGTACGGCCACAAAATAAAAGAAGTTTACGCATCTACATGATAAAAAAAAGTTCCAAAGAATTTAATGTAGATATTATTTATACATACATTTTATAAGTAGGAATATGGCAGACAGTTGAATTAGTACATAAAGTTTTATTTAAAGTTTCCCCCCTACAAGCAAGCTTCATTTACACAGTCTAGTACTGTACAAAATTTACATCCTTTGTGTGTCTTATTCAGTTAGCACTTTCCTTGGTCATGCCTTCCTGAAAGATAGAAAGATTTACATACAGTCCTCATAAATCTTTAAATTATCTTGGTAAAAAAAAAAAAAAGAACCCCTTAAAAGGACAACAAATATCCTTTAAAAATGGTACATTTTAGTAGAGACAGGTGACAGTCAGTGTTTAATGGCAGGCCTTATCCTGATCTTAAATGTCATTCATGGTTTCCTCATTTAGTATCTTAACAGTTTCCTTTCTATATATATTTATATTTATATACTTTCAACAGGAAAAAAAAAAGTCATGATTGCACCAAATATATTTTACAAGGGATCCCTTGGATCTGAACAATATAAATAAATACAAAACCAACTAAGATTGCACTATATAGTAGAAATGGATTGAGATTTCAGGATATACACTCCACCTTTATGAGTTCCTTTGTGATGCTCACTGGAAAACTCCCCAACGGCACATTCAAATATTAACATCTTCAGATAATTATTTTGTTTAAACAATTTTTTCCCGGGCGTGCAGCTACCTCATCAATTGGGTTATTGCATTTGTATGGTATCAGTCTTCTACTGCATTACTCCCGATTTTACAACTGTGTAATTCTGCTGCAAGCAAGGGAGTCGCACTGCAATAAAACTGGACTGATGCCAGAGAGAAACAGTCCCATGGTATTTGCTCTCTGTTATTTATATTGCTCTCAAGCTTCAATATATAGTGTAATTTCTGTGTACATTCGCCCTCTTTCTATTTTGCAAAGCAAATAATGAATTCTTCCTCCCATCTATTGCCTCTGCAGCAGAAAGCAACCTCCAGTAGTTGCCTGCTCTGTGCTTAATGCACTGGCGTTAAGTCCTATCGCGGAAGATATGTGCAGGCTTGAAAACGCAGGATCTGAGTCTCCGTTGCCTTTTATCTGATGCAGCCAGTTACGACTAGGCAAATTAAAGGGGCAGATTCTTAGCTGACATAAACCAAACACATTCACTGGCTTCAATGGAGCAATGTCAGTTTATACCAGAGAAGCGGACGGCCCTGAGGGTAATGGAGGCAGCACCAGTAAACCACAATGGAAGAGTTATGCATATGCTCTTCTGAGTTGTAGACGATGACGTTAACTGCCAGGCAGTGAAGAATCAGGCTCAGATTGTGTCACTGCTTTTGCAAAGCCAGGACAGAAAGACGCAAGATCAAAACGTAGACCGCCTGATTCCTGCAAGCAACTATGAGTTCATGACGCAAGTCCTAAATGCTACTGGTCTCGTGTGGTAACATTCTGAACTCGCTTTGCAATGTGTAAATAATTACGCAGGCTGTAAGGCAGTGGAAAGTCTAGCCTCATTATTACTTTGGATCAATGGTAAAAATCTGTCAGCGTACATTTTAAGATCAACCACAGAGGAGTATTTCAACCACTTACCAGTGTCTCTCCAAAATTGTGCATAATCATTTAAGAGCCCAAAGCAACACATTTATAGTTAAACGCAGCCTTCTTCTCCTTGGAAGCAACTAGCATGGATGCTCCTATCTAACAGGTTAGTGAAAAGTAAGTAAGGGTTCTGGTGCTTCGTTAAGTGGCCGTAGAAATAATTTACTTTACGAACCCAGAATTTAAGGTGTAGGACCAAACTTCTGTTATACTAATGTAAAAACAGTCATTCCATGTGATTTCAGTGAAATGACTCTGACTTTACACAAGCGTGATTAGAAGAATTTGATCCTAATCCCTAAGCTGCTATTGCAAGAAGTGCTCTGTAAAGCATGGCTTTCATTGTAGTCTGCTTTCCGCTGCACTTACACGTGGGGACTTTGAAGGCAGAGCGTATTAGATGCCAAGCTGTGCAAAAACTGAATGATATTTCTTTACCTTTTATAATCTTCTGATGCTGTGTTGCTTGCAGAGCATGTGAAGTAGCTGTAGGTTAGGATTACAGAGGAGGAGACAATTCTGCAATGCAGTGCGAGCTTTTCACTATCTGAATTCTGAAGCATTCATGAAAACAACATCCTCATGACTTCAACACAGATCACATGCAGGTAGATACAATGCACAATACTGATCTTGTCTCTTCAGGCTGTATTTGAACATTTAGCCTTCATTTTTTCAAAGTTAAATTTAACGTGAGGAATATCTCTGCTGCAGGATAAAGTTAAAATCAGTCTGAAATGGCAGTCTGTCAGCATGTAATGTTCGGTGTGTTTTAGCTGCTTGCTTCGTAAGACACCAGCATCTATCTGAGATGGGACAACACTTGGGTTTTGTTTTCTTGTAGTCTGCTCCTAAAGCATAAATATGGAATAAGGGGTCAATTATGGTAGCTTTGTTTTAACAGGAATCCTGTTCTAATAAAATATTTACGTCACCCGTCATTATTTGCCCAAATGCAATCAGTGTTCGTGTCAGTGCTCCTTGACTATCATTTGTTGTACGGTACACAGGCTGGCAATATGACAGTTGAACAAGCAGGTCCTGCGAGTGGCTCCGCAACGTCTCCTTCGAGTTCTGTCCAAGTCCCTTTCTCAGGACTATAGCAAATAGTAGATGATTTGTAAGCTCCCTGTAATAAAACAAAAAGTCATATTAAATGTGGCATATGTTAAATCCAAGTCACACATCAGCTTTGAAGACCAAAAGCCACTTCTTTTTGAAAGTGACTTGTGGTTTTGGGCCCTGCTTTAGGAGTCCTTCAAGAGGTTTGGTTTTTACATAGGCCTCTGCGAATCAGGCTCCTTTACAAGCACCTTATAAGCAGAGGCATAGGCACGCAATCCTGTCAATCGCTTTTGACAAATTACAGCTGAATTTTATATTACTCCGAATCAATGTATACAATCTGATAATAAACTCATCTAAATAGAAAAGCACAAGGGTGAAAAAATACTCCGCATTCTCCACAAGTTGAAAACCAAACCAAACCCAGCCCCTGCAGCTACCTCATCCCTTGCCTCCTCTCAATCCCATTCGAGTCACATACGAACTGCCCGCAAGAGCTCGGAAGGAATGGGAGGGTCACTGTAGAAAGCAGGTACACACCATACTCCAGCTGTAGCCTCCTACAAGGTAAATACTGTCATCGAGGACTGCACAGCCAGGGCCACTGCGACCCTCCAGAATAGGAGTCTGGAGGATATTCCACTGGTCGCCTTTTGGATCATAGCATTCCACAAGCATTACGTCGAGATGGGAGAAACCTGGATAAGGGCATTGAGAAAGGAGAACATGCATTATGACATACTGTTTTATTATTTGTTTTACTGTTAAATTTAGTCATTTAAAGTTGTAATTATATTACTACAATTATAATGTCACTGTTAAACTTCCTTCTAGAAAATACTGCCATATACATTTAAGCCATCTTCTGTCATGTTAATGTCCTATTATTTCAGTTCAAATAGATCTGCTGAAAGCTTTTACCATTAGTTCTACAGCCTTCTACAAATGACAAGTACATATAAAACCTGAACAGATCAGAAAGAAACACTCAGGAATAACCCATTAATGATGAAAGCAGATTCAAGCAATATTCCTCCTCGTCTATCAGTACTAACACGATTTTGAACATGTATGAAAAGACTGTCCTGGCAGTCTTTCCCAAAGGTCAGCAGATCTAATCTATTCAAAAGTCAACAGATTAAATCTCACTCAGAAATCAATGCCTAACAAGTCCAGGTAGACCTTAGACAACTGATACCACTTGGTTCCAGACAGACAAGGTGCTTAGCATGATGGATGTGATCTTCTGGACCAGCTTCAACTTTCAAGCCAATGTAAGATGTACTACTGAGCAAGCAGCTGTGATGTGACAAAGTCTTTAAAGCGACAGAAGATGTAGCAAAAAAACCTGGTGGTCCCATCCCTCCCTGACAGAGGAAAAAAGGCTCCACGCGACAACTACTTCGCAATCACCAAAGAGCAGTTGGGTCTCAGCTCAAGACTCTCAAGCTCTATCAGTTAGTGTCAGTTAAGTGAGCTGAACACAGACATAGAACCCACGAGCCCTGGTTCCTGCTCCAATATTTAGACATTTCCCTATCTCAAACTACCTTCTTTATCAGAGCACCACAGTAAAATTATGGCTTTCTTAACATGCTGGGATGCTTTACTTGAGATTACTGTCTTCTCCCTCAAGGTATGACAGAAAAGAGAAATTAGTTTTTCTGGAAAAGGGCATTTGGTGATACTAGTACTTCCCAATGACGCTGCCTGTAAGAGTATTATTTACCTAAGGAACAAACAGCTACGATGAAGTAATTTTTCTTTGCTGTAAAGTTTGCAAGGGGCTATAGAAAGGCCACTGCAGCACGCCCAGAATCTGTCAAAAGCTCCGTAACAAACTGCAATATGCACACGGCTAGCTGTGATGCGGTAAACGCACTGCTGACGCTAGTATACAGATCTGGCTTCACAAAGCAGGGCTTTGCCATGGAGCCCTGCTATTCCCACCCAGTTGGAGAATTTGTAGCATTTCATCCGCGCTTGAGTCCCCTCTCTCTCCTCCCTTTCCTTGCAGTTCCTCCTTTTGTTTCACTGTACAGAAGAAACCAGTTTTACAAAAAGCCCCGCTACCAGACAGCCGGCAGCTTTCCAGAAGCCTGGATGTTAAATACCTCTCACAAGAGTGAGCAATTAATACATAACAAAGGCACCTAGGGCAACAGTTGTAGAGGCAAAAATGCAATGTTTATTAGAAGTTCCTTCTTTTCCAGAAGGGAAACTGGGCAAAAAAAAGAAAGAGAAGGCAGGATGGAAGCAATTCAAGCCTACGCAAACCAAAGCACGTGCTTTAGCTACAAGTGGGGTGTGACATATTTGTTGACTTCTACTTTAGAAGGAGAAAAAGCCATCACTGTGGAGCTCCACAACTTCTACAACATTTGCAGGTGCACGTGTGCAACTAGCTTTTGCCCCCTTCCCCCTGTAAAGTCCAGTCCAGGAACACCCATCACAACTGGGGCTGGGGAGTGGAGGCACAGCAGCCCTGCACCTGGCTGCAGGGGTTTATGCACCAGTACCATTTACCAGCAAAAATTCACATCTGAGACTTTGTCCCCTACACACTCCACAGGCATCCAGATCTCCAAAAAGCAGCACGTGGCTTCAGAGTCTCACAGGGACTTGGGTGTTGGAGTCATCCAGGCACATGGCCTGGTGTTACTGGCAGTTAACATGGCTTTTTCCTTTGCATTACAATTTTCTCTTTTGTTGTAGTGAGGCTTTTTTTTTTTTTTTCCAAGCAAGAACGGAGAAAGGAAAAAAAAAAGGGAATATAAACTGTCAAATATTGTCAGGGGACAAAGGAGCAGGAGCTGTGCTTTTTGTCTAAGTGGCTGGATTAAGCAGAATCTCTTTAGCAGTAATAACAACAGCATGTAGGTATTAAGACAAAAATACCAGATGCCTAAGCAGTAGTTATTTTAATGTGAGACCTTTTCAAAAGATGAAAACAAGAGACCTCTAAAAAGAATTATAATTAACAAGCTACATTTAATACTAAAAAGGGTTCTAAAGAGCCTAGTCCTAATATTTAATGGCTGGAGAGTTTTTTTTTTCCCTCTTCATTAAATCTGGAGCTTGTTTTTGTGTGTTGCTCTGAATAAAGCTCTCTCTAACTGCACATTTTGGAAAATGATTTACAGAGGAAAATATTGCTGGTACTTTCGGGTCAAAGAATAATCTGTTTGTTTCATTGAATTCTTGGTAATGACAAATTGTCCATGCCTTTGAGTAATGGAAGCTCCCATTTTTATTATCTAAAGCATTCATTACTCATATATTTAATGTACTGTTATAATTTTAAAATAATTTGCATAAAATGTTTTTAAAATTGCTGGCTCAAGTGTCCTGTTAAATTGTGTTGCCTGGTTTTTAATGTATTTAACAATGACTGTCTAACAAAAATATTCTTTATCAGGAGATGGGGGACACTGAAATGCTTTTTCGCGATTAAAAATGTGACCTTTCAAATGGTTTCCTCCAATTGCATACAGTCGATCATTCATTACAGCCAAAGTGTGGATTGCTCGCTTTGTGTTCATGTCCTGTTTTCGGGCCCAGACGTCCATCACAGGGTCATAGCAGTACAGCCAGGGGACATATTCTCCATTGTGAACACCTCCTGCAAAGTAAATATGCCTCTGTTAATTAACGTCAATAAAGACATTGCGCCGCACCAGGAATTTAGCTCTATGATTTTTGGGTTCTAGGGTTTTATTCTTGTTGTTTGGGTTTGGGTTTTTCGGTTATGTATAGCAGGAATTATAAAAGACACTGGCCTGAAATATATATCTTGCCATTGTGAACAGCTCCCGCGTGGGCTGCCAAAGGTTGCGGTAACGAAGACACGTAACGCCACTCGTTTGTCTCCAGGTTGTAGCACTCCACGCTGGACAAGTAGCCAGTTTCATTTCTCCCACCGATTACATACAAGTTCTTGTCAAGGCGACAGGCGTAGAAACTGGCTCTCCTGGAGGACAGGGCACAACAAAACAAAAGAAGCCAACAACAAACCAATTAGCCACGTCAACCCTCATTTTTTCCTCTCCAGTTGACTCCCTGAACTAAGATAGCTGCTCCATCAAATGCTACTTCAGAGAGAAGTGTCCAGGAGCTTCGCATGCTTATGGCTATCCTGGAGACTGTGGCTGCTTTGCTGATCAAACATATGCTCCACATCAAATAAATACTTCATTTTCGGTGTCAAAACAAATAAGCACACATAAACCTGGCAGAAAATACCCCTTTTCAAAGCTGTTTGTTGCTTTTTCACACCCGTGAAAGATAAAAAGGTGCTCATTAATACTTGGGGCATTACCTTGTAAGGGATATAACAACTCAGTAAGACAAAGTGAAAAATGAGGTAGATAATGTAACAATAATAAATTATCTTGACATTCACTTTCTTTATGGTCCTTCAAGGGTCATTGTTCCCAATTTACTAAGAGAACCACATCATCAAAATTTTTCTTCAATTATCATTTTTTTCTTCTTTCTGCAGTACTGCAAATAGAACAACTTCCCTTACGCTAGGCACAATATTACATTTCTGCCCTTTAACTCAAGAGAGGCCCATCTCCATCCAGCTAACTCTGAGAAAAGTTTGAGCCACCTGCCCGCTTTCACGTGCGTCTCAGGTACGCAGGAAAACAGTTGTTTTTTCTGGTCAGGACTGCTAGTCACGTATTAGCTCGTCTTCCTTGTGCTCCGAAATTAATGGTGAGTGCCTGTTGCTGAAGTAAAAATAGACTAGTAGACAATTTTGAGAGACCCCGTCTGGGGTAATCCATTTTCACAGGGAGCTCCCTGGATCACTCAGCAGCAGGAAGGTTTACTAGGGTAGAGGCCTTTAATTTTAAGCTGCAATGACACAAGAAAGAAAACTGTGAAAGAGCACAGCTAGGCTAGGACGAAGACCTGTACAAAACGTTGAACGGCAAGAACTGTCAGTCCCAAACCTCAAATTTTCTCCTGGGTGAAACTGGAGCGGCGTGGGGGCCCGGAGACAAGCAGGCAGGTCAGGCACGGCAAGGTGTAGCTCTGATGGCCCCTGCGAAGCAGGCACGCTGGAGTGTGGCTGCAGCTTGCCAAACCCCGCTCCCTGGCTGATACAACGCGCTCCGGTTCCTGCCCAGGCTCCCGAATTTGAATCCAGGAGTGGCTGCATAGTGCACTCCTGAATTCCACGGCAAATCGTGGGGGCTCGATGGTCACCTGGCACCATCAAGGGCTCGACCCCACAGACCGCCGCAAGGCATTCCCGACGAGCAGTGGTGGTCCACGTACAGAGCACAAGACCCTGCAATTAACAGCTCTGGTATCTCCCAACTCCGCCCCAGGCTTCCCTACAGCCATCCCAGGACAAAGTGAGCTAGCAAAGCCTGGTGTGCCACGTCTCTCACCTGCCACCTAGCAAGGCATGCATTCAGCAGCATTTCCTTCAGTGATGGCACCAATAAGGTCTCTCTTCTTTACCCAGCTGCCCATTTTCACAAAATTTGTAATACGCTTTAACATTCTGGAGACGTTTCCCTCTTTGTCCAATGTGGCTGAGCCCAGCTGGTGGTTTGTAAGCTGGAGGAGAGGTCAGGCAGACATGAAGATACAGCCATGGAAACGGCAGGGCTGGCTGGGCATTGAGGGAGAGACCTGACACAACACTGCCTGTTTCTGGACTTACTTTTTGGATCTTGTGCCACCTGAGAGCACTCCTCACCAGCTAGGGTCACCGAGCACCTGTCATCTACCTCTTTGCTTTCACCATGCATCCACATGGGCAACTTGGACGGTGCAGGACAGCATCTCTTGTTGAGTGGGAATGGGACCACCACCACAGGGACAAGGCTACCGAAAAAAAAGTTGCAAACAGGAGGACAGGAATACTGCTAGCTGCCTCCAGCTCAACTGACGAATTAAATAAGACCATTTAATTTATCTGTCAATGGGCAGATAGAAGCTGATGGCATATATTGCTCTGCATGGTCAGGCAGCAAATTGTGCATCTATGTTTTTAGCCTGATTTTCTATGGAAACAAAGCTTATTTGATTACACTGTACGCGTACCCATGTCTGCCGGAGTGTTGTCTCCTCAACAAAAACCTGCTGGCTGACTTCACTCTGATTTGACAGAGGGTGTAGGTGTTAGAGGCAATCAAGTGCCTACATGCTTCTTGTGAGTATGTGACAGGCCAGAGGCAAGACAGCCTGTGGCGGCCCCCAGAGTGGAGAAGGCTGGGGAGGTCACATCCTATTAGACATCAAAGAGCCTGCACGGGCAGGCACGTGTTCTCCAAACCTCCCGTGTCTGGCAGCCGCAAAACACAAATCCACAGGGTGCCTGTCGTCAGCGCCTGGGCTGCGTGAGCATCCGCTCGTCTGTCCTTGCGCACCTCCTCTGACAAACCCACTACCGAACTGCTCTCACCAGGGTTTTCTTAGTTTAGGTTTAATAAGCAGAGGTAGGTACAACTCGCAGGCGTTAGTACAGTAACTAGGATTTCACTGACGCTGCTCTGTACGTGTACTCCTGGTTTCATCCACACAGTGTCACTATAAGGAGCAAAAATGAAAGCATCAGCACGCTTCACTCTTCTGCTAGGATGTGAATACTCACTCAGAAGCTTCTGTCACAAACATTTGAAGCTTTTTGGTTTTTTACTTTTCAGTGATACAGTGTGTAAGGGGCCTGCTGTTAACTGACAGCTATTTAAACTGCTGTAAAATACGATTCAGATTAAAATGTAATACAGCAATCTTTGCACGACAACTTTCCGCACAAAACCAGGTAGATGCTACCCATTCTAATCAGATAACTGGAATGCACCTCAGGATCTCTGTATGGACAATAAGACAACTATTTTGTGGTTTTCTTCATGGCTTGCAAGTACTCAATGTTCACTGGTCTCTGAAATGCTTTTCCTTCACATCCCTTCACTCAATAATCAACCCAACTAACTACTTCTCCTAGGTACGGATACATAAAAGAGAAGAATTTCTTTCTGATTTCCACAGATGATAAATCTGTGCCCTGGAACAAGAAATACGACTACCAGTCTGAGTTTTAAAACTACCAATGCTATTACTGATCATCACTGCAATATCTGGACCTGATTTCAGAGTCACTTTTAGAGCGCATGCTTTGCTTTTTGAAAACTAAAGTCATCTTAGTAAGAGTTAACACTACTATTACTGAAGTCAAAGACTAAAATAAAAGATGAAATGGTTTTATCTCTTTTTCTGCAGCTTCTTTTCTCAGTTCACTCAGCCTCAGTGAGGACGATGACCTGCTGCTCACTTCCACTTGCGTTTCTTCGGGCCCTGCTACAACGCTGTGGTCTTTGCTGGTCTTTAAACAAAAACTTGTAACTTGGAATGTAAGAAAAAAGATGTTTCAAATGTTATTATGTTCCACACGCCTTATCTAGCTCTCGGCTGAGCTGGCACGATGCAACAGTACTGACTGAAGTGGCCAGCTGAGGCTCGTGCCACAAGTTCAGATACGTCTGCTACGAAGACCCCTCCATCCGTAGGCATGTCAGTTCAGCTGAACTCCTCTCCAAAAATCATCATTGCATCATCAGGCAGATGTGTATTTCAAAAGCTGATGACTCATTTTCTGGTTCTCTAAACAATGCATGCCTGAAAACAGTACATACTTTTCAGAAGCATGTATTTTTTGAGAAGTTCTTTAAACGAAAAGAAACCAAACTTGGCTTTAAAGAAAATACACTGATGGCTCCGTATCTGTAATAGGATTAGACTTTTCTTTATAACTCATGCAGTAAAATCAATCAGATATGGATTTTAGCATATGAGATAAAAGTTTACTCATCAAATATTTCATACAGATTTTCAACTTGAGAATATACTGCCTGTGAATGAGACCCACATTTACCTGGCAGTCATTTCAAAGGAGCTATTATAGTCTATCCAGCCAATTATTCTCAGACTAAAATTCCTAAGTAGGTTTTGACTTGATGGACCATAATGACTCAGAAAAACCCATTAAACAGTCTGTCTTGTCAATGGTGCTTGCATTACACCAGCAGAGACAGGGCGTGACCCTGCACTCCAAGGGGGTAAAAAAATAGCCTGTTGACTTTAATGGGAACTTCATCTGACTAAAGGAGCTAGGAAAGGAGACTACATAAAAACTCGCTCTTGTTTGTATGATGTTCTAAAAACTGGGCCAGCCCCTACCTCCAAAGGCTGCAACAACTCTGAGGAAGTCATTAGGAATGAGCAAATAAACCATTAAAAACATTTTAGAAAGCCATTTGAAAATCCCTGTTTTCCAACAATAGCCCAAGTGCTTAGGAGCCTTTACAAAAAATTAAGGGGCAACTCCACGAGTTATGAATCCTGAACAAAAGAGGTGACAATTAACGTTCTGGTAGTAAAGCCCCTTGCAGAAGCAACTAGGTATGAGTGGACCATAACATTTAAACAGCACTGTAAAGCGCCGAGATGCTAATGCATTACAGTTTATTACTGGGCAGCTGCTTAGCAATCACAGCGTGCAGCAGAGTTTCTAACTCTTGGCCAAAGGCGTCAGCTTCCACCAGAGCACGAGGCAAGTCACATCCAGCACCTGCAATTATAAACTGCTTTTCTGGTGAAACACAACCTGCCACTGTAGAGGTGGAAAAACTCCTACTGTCTGCTTTCTCCAACCCTCAACCACCTCCTTCTGCTTTCTGAGGTTTGACAGCCAAATAAAACCAACCGTTCAGCCAGCCGCACTTGCCCCTCAAGAGTTTTGCTGGCAGATACCCAAAGGGCCTAATGAGGACACAGATGAGGCTCCCAAGGAAAGCTTCGGGCCCCACACAAGCACTAGTCAGCAGCCTCCTGGTTCACTGAGGATGACCTGCGTGGCGATGCACAATCTCACGCGCACCTCCCACCTCCTCTGCACCAACACCTGAGCTGGTGCTGACTCAGTCCAGGCAGCTGCACCAGAGGGGAAGGCGTCCCCTCTTGTTTTAAGGTAAATAATCCAGTTGTGGTGTTGCCCCACAGTGCTGGCAGGACGGAGGGAGAAGCCAGAGACTATGATGAATTGTGATCTCCTCTTATCTCTATTTATACGGCTAATTTTATGAGTTCACTCAGCTCCAACAATGAACCTCCTCAGATGTGTTCCGCTTGTCCTTTTTCATGCAGTGGCACAATGCAGTGTTTTTTTGCTGACAAGCATCGCACACAGATCTGCAAATGGACTTAGGCCAATCACACTGAAACCTGAACAAAGACCCTTAAAAAACTCTACAGACTGACATTTTACTTCTGAAAGTTTGAAAGGACAGCCATATTTCCATGCACCTCGTAATACACGCCTTTAATCGCAAGGTTGCACTGAGTTTGATATATTTATGACTGCCAGACACCTGAACACTGGGGGCAGCCAACAAAGAAAGAGCTATAATATGGACAGCACATGGAATAAGGAAAGTGTCTTAGGAAGGTGGTGTGAGATCTCTTGTACATTAGATCTATGAGAAGATAAGTGTTGAACTGAAGGACAGACATTGAATGCTCTTTCATAAAACAACCTTACAACGTCGGATCTTCTGCCTTTGAGATTCTTCTTCGGAAACATGCATCATTCAGTTCAGGTTGGGGAGACTTTTTACCTGCCAAGGTAGGATTTGGGATCCAGAGTTAAGTTTACGCCATCTTTACTAGTCATTGCTCAAGTCTCCAGGCACCTCTGCTCTCCAGTACACAGTTAAGATTAAAAGGTACGCTACTGTAATACGCATTAGCCGACAGCAACTTCAGTCAAAGACCACCTAGGATTAGGAGTCCTCTGACAAGGCGAGTCATGCCGAGGAGAGGCGTTCATGGCTGGCATGGTGAAACAGGATGGGGTCAACATGTGAAGGTTCCAGTTCCCTAGAAGATACCTGCCTATACTGCTTATTTACTGCAAACTCATTACGGCGCTTCAGTCAAGGAGTATGACAGGACACTATGGAGACTTCAGAAAAATCCTTCAGACCGTACTCCGGCAACTAGTAATTGCACTAAGTCCATGGTTACTTTGCATGAGTTAACACCACATGATTTGGCACCTGGAGTTCTGAAATTGGAAAGTTTAAAAAAATTAGGAGACAAACGGGACACAACTGTCCCTGCAGTTTTATCTCAGTATTTTCAATGTTTCTGTAGGCCTCCGTACTCCCAGAACTAAGACAAACTTCAGCTGCTCCTAGGATGATAAAACATATATTTAACAACACGTAGTAGTAGGTTTTTACCTCTCTTGCATGGGTGGAAGTTGTATCCAGCTGTTAAACCTGGGATCGTATCGGCTAACAAAGTTTGTACTGTGTTTCCCTGTAAAGATAGATTATTTTGACACTCAGCTGTTTGTTTCATGTATTTAACATCATGATTGTAATATATATTACATATACTTCACAAGTTGACAGCTTTTATGAAGGGTTCCCCCTTTTACAACAATGTATGATTACATTATGTGTACAGTAATAATTCAACAAATGGGGCACTGCAAGGTTTGAATTAGCAATTGTTAGCAGTAAACGCAGATAAGAGATTATTCTTGCTCTCTGTAATAAGATCTTGAAAATGTGTATTTAAATTTACTTATAGAGGCTGTGGTACTTTCACAGCCACAATAAATCACAGCACTAAACAAAATTACTGCCCAAAAGAGGGCATCCCCGTGGTATTGTTATGACTAGAGTATTTTGTGTCAGGTAAAAAAAACGAAGGGAGAACATACGCTTTTCTTTCTCCTCACATCATCTCTACGTGGAACATGGTAAAAAACCCTTGTGCAAATAACCAGGAGCTGCATAAGCCATCAGCATGGGGTATGCAGCGTTTGCACTAGATGGTTTATTCTACCATGTACTTTCAGTGTTAAGTTAGAAGGAATTACACATGTGCATCGAAGGGGTAATACACTCTTTGAGTTTCATTCCAAGTGTGTTAGCTAAAATATGAAACATGAGCAACACACACCAGCTAACTAGGGCTGTCAAGCCCAAGAACTGTATTCATGTCTTCACAATATTAAGATTTCACCTTATTTTACATGCAGATTGACATCAAAGCAAGAAAACTGAAGCAAGAGAGTGTATGGCAATTTCCTGTAACACCTGAGACTTCAACAGATGAGGATCTTGGAAACAGAAACCTTTGTTTATGTATGTGTGACTAAAAAATTGAATTAGAGGCTTCACAGGCCAGCAGAATAACCCAACTGCGTAGGTCACAGTTCTATAAATGGTCACTGGGTATTCTACAAGGTGAATATATTTGCATCGGAAAAGCCTCTGCAGGATTGGCTCACTTTGCTTGTTTCATTCCACACTTACTTCACCATGTATAAATACACCATCAAGATTGTAGAGAAGAATAATGGCACAGCTAGAATTTATATTTGTAATAATTTAAGATCATGTTCTACAAGGAAACAGAGAAAGAAACCATGTTGACCACTTCGTCTGGAAGCAAACTCATTCCCTCACTATATACAAGCCTGTTCTATACGAGAAGGGTAAAAGACTGATGAATAATGCAGCATTTCCCTTCAAATGCAGTGTGGTGCCTCATGGGGACCAAAGCCCTTTATGCTGAGGACCACTCAAACACATCTCAGGACACAAGGTGAGATGACCACAAGGGCAACTGGTCATTTTGCCACTGGGTTTAGTGAAGCAAGGCTTTGGTCTTGGTCCCTATCTGGATTCCTTTAGTCTATATAGACAATTTAGAAAAAGAGGCATTAAGAGTTATAGATTCAATAAACAGCAAAACAGTAACAGCAGGCTTTGGGACTCACTATTTAGGACATCTATTAATCTGCGATTTCAAAAAGCAGGGTTTCAAAATAACTGATCATAAGTTTGGACTTCTAATAGGAGCTTTTAATGCTGCTGTACTCACTACATGTTTCAGAGTCACTGAGGACTTCAGTGATCACTGATTACATTGCAGCTTTTTAATTGTCGTCATACAAACCTATGATTTGGAGACTTTGGCTTCCTAACAAAACATGTGTCATCCACATATTCACTACAAATACCGTGTATGTAGAAGATTGTATAGTGCAGGGTTTAGTGAGCCTAGAGTGGCAATACAGGATACAAATGCGGTCACTTCACAGTAAGGGAGATGAAATCAAACTAGAACAGACACAAAGAAGAGCTACTATGGTGACAGGAGGAACAGAAAGTTTACCTTATGGCAGGAGACAAAGAACTTGGCTTACTGCACTGAGGAAAACAAAAGCTGAAAAGGGATAGGAGTGCTGTCTGTAGTACATCAGAGGAACAAATCTCCAGGAGGGGAAAAACTACTAAGCTAAAGGCCAACTTTGGCATGAGAACCAGGTGATTGAGACAGTTAAAGAATACATTTTACTGGAAATTAGAATAAGGTTTCTAGTCGTTTAGAGCAATTGGAATCTGTAACAGCTTTCCAACAGGAAAATAGTGGAGGCTAAAAATCCAACTGCTTTTTGCATGGATCTTAGAAAATTTACAAAATGGGACTATATGATGCCCATGATGGCAGGATTTGATAACCTGCTAAAGGTGCCTGGTGTAACTGGTTTGACTCTGGTTTAATTTTGGACTTTGGTTTGAAAAGAGACCTGTATCTATTATTTTGCCTTCCTCATCAGTCAGGAGGTTACATGTTAGGAAAGACCTGTCAGAATGTAGAAAATGTGACAAATTATCAGAAATTGGGATTAGCAAATCAGGGCGATGGGACAAAAGGATGCACATGCTGCTCTCTGCTCTCTACTGGAAGGTCTTTGCAGCCATGCCAAAAGGCAAAGGGCTCTGGAGTTTACGGAGGTTGGTCTAAAATCCATGCCTGTGTTCTGCAATCTGCTCTCATCAGCATTTACTTGTGCGGGAGCCCTTGTGACTGGAAAGGCATAGCCATAGGAGGATGTAAAAAAGTGAGGAAAAATATCTCCCATGCTCTCTAGGTTGTCAGGAAGTCAAGAAGGAGCACGGAGGGAGATTGGGCACTCCTCAGAGTCCACCCAGCTTCTCAAGAATCTGCCAGTCTGATGGCTAAAGAAACAAGCGGTGCTCCTTCCATTGCCCCCATCTGAAGGATAATTCTGTCCACTGGAAAAACACAGTCTCATTCAAATCAGAAGCCTTGTGATGCTCTGTAAGACATTTCCAGCTAGGTCCATCTGAAGCCCCTTCCGTGCTATGAGTATAGCAGACAAAGGTCTTTACATAAATTTAAGCAGGCACATGCAAGCAGTTCCCATGTAGCTGCACATTTAGACCAAAGCAGTTCCAAGAAAGAACTAGCCCAGCAAAAGCACAGGATGTAGTTTATGATTTCAGGTCTACTTTTTGTGACAGATAAGGTCCATTTCTCTCGGGGTAAATTTGTAAAGAGATCAGTGTCCGCAAAGGTCCTACCTCTTTTATTATTCCTTTCTTCTCTACAGACAAATCACAGCACTGGTATTCACAGAAGAAGCTGTTCGATGTCTTCAGCAACATCTTCAGCTCAGGAGTTGATCTAGGTGACCTCAGACCTCAGGTACCATCCATCTCATGAACAGTTGTGCTAATACTTGTACCTAAGATGCAGGCTATGTACCCTTCTAACATCTCTCCATCACGTTGCAACTCCGTTTCCGCATCTTTAGATTTTGGGTAATTATACTCCTTTTCTTTCATCCTTCCTGTGACGTGGTCATTTAATTATAAACTGTCTGGAACAAAGTCTGCCTCTTATTATCCATATGCCTACCACCAAGCACAACAGGGGCCCTCAGTTGTTGGATGTGGCTGATGTTCCTAATAATAATTGTCATTAATGATACCACGCTATCTCCTGCTTAATATAAAGGAGATTCAACAAGAGAACTGAAGGGCTCTTCTCCTAAGACATTTAGTGATATTTTTAACTACACTGGAAATATGCGTATAGGGTGGACTGGATTGTTTGTCTCAAGTTTTAGGAAGTGAACAGATGTAACAATTTTCTATAATTTGGTTTAGTGCAGATGCTGAAATGGGGCATTCACAATAAAATATATGCAGTATATGTAATTTCAGCTGGATTCTCTGGTGTTTTAAAGTAAAAATGTGTACCTGCAAGCTGTTTTATGGTTTCTCAGTCATAATTATCTCTGTTACACAGACTGCTACAACTACAACCCTTTCTTCGTGTGCAAGCTTTTTAACAATGTCTTGACAATTTTGTGAATTTTGCAAGGCATGGTATTCTCCTTTTGCTTTGCTCAGAAGCCTGTTAAATTGTTTAATTTCTCTTTGCGGTAAATTTATGAAGTAATCAAATCAAAGAAGGTAGAAGCAGATAATCTATATGAGAAGCTCTTGCACAAGACTAAAAAAAGGACCAGTTTAAGAATCTCAGAGTCTAGATAATTAACACATTAACAACTTTAGCTGCGAGTATCTGGTTTGACAATAGAAAAGAAGCATTCATCTACTGCAATTGCATTATTATATTATGACTGGAAGGAGACTGGAAATGAAGGTTAAAATTCTTAACAGCTGCTGCCTGGTGCATGCACTTGAAAGAGTCTGTTCTGCTGCCTGTGGCATTTCTCAAGGGATGTGGGAGCTGATGAATGACAGAGATGCTAATGCTGAAGTACCAGATATTTATACATCCATATTTAAAAGTAGCCTTTACTAGATTCAACAATTAGGCTGAGGGTCCTCAAAATCCCTTGCTATTGACTACATCAGCTGACCCGACGGACAGACAGACACAGGAAGGCGAATGCTGCCTGTGCCTTTTAATATTCTATACATACCATTAGGGTTCCACTGGTCTTCTCCTCCCAGCACAAACAAGAAGTTTTCCACTTCCACGACACAGTGATGGGCACTGTTATATGGCATAACTGGAAGTAAAGCAAGAATTCTTTGTCAGCCCAGGGTACCGATTCCATCAAGTATTTTCAAAGACACAAAATACAACACTGGGCTTAAATCCGTAGGAAATAATAGAGGAATACATCACCCCAAGCATGCACGTCCACTGAATTAGCAGCAGACAAAGCCACTTACTAGTAATCTTACGTTATTCAATCTTGCAAATAATAGAGGAAAAAAGCTGTAATTCTGGTCCCTCGGTGCTCCCCCCACCACCACCACCTGCCCAACTGCTGTATATGCTGCTCTAAAAACAACTTGTAAAAAGGGGTGAAATTGCCTGATATTTCCCTGAAAATAAGCAGATGCTAGGAATCCTAGTATGCTAGGAAACATTAAAAGAACCTCAGCTCAGCTTTGTTCTGCTGGTAATGTTTCCACAAGAAGAGTCAGTGTGTTCAGCAGCTCTCTATTACACAGCAATGAACAAGCTGCATTTCCATACAGTTTTAAGTTTTTAAATTAAGGTCCTGCTGATTTAATGCCTTTTCCAAATGTATACGCTTAATTTCCTGTACAATGTCATTAGCAGCACAACCACACATTTTCTATTCATCTAATCAGGAAGCCCTTTGTTAACAAAGATCAAAACTGTGGCATTAGGTTTGCAATATCCCTTGTCTTTGGAGGTGTTGGGATTACTGTGGATCAACTACAGTTGCAATAATAAATTTTTTAAAATTTACATTTTCTACCGCAAGTATTAAGACCCAGAAAGAAGGGCTTATGTATACATAATATGTACATATTATTGCGGTGTGCCATACAGCATCATTGTCATAAGGTAAATGTAAACTTACACAGCATTAGTTATCATACCACATAGAGTAGTTTTGGCCCAGTGACACCAGTAGGAAAAATGATGTCCTTGTTCAGCTCATCATATGGGCACCTTAAATCTAGGTGAGGACAAATGGGGAGGTGATGTGCATGTACAGGCAGGGAACTTATTGCTTGACACGGATCAACAGAGCACTTAGGAAACCAGTGCAGTGGGAAATCAATATGACTCAGGGCCAGCTCTTAGTTTGTGCTCTTTTGCCAATGCCAAAAAAAAAAAAAAAAAGAGGCAGCCTATCTCACACTCGGATTATTTTGGGTGATATATCTCTCATTTCATTTGTTTTATTATCTTTTATTTTTCTCAGAATGCAGTTGTGCAGTATAGCATATGCAAATAATAATAAGAAGAAATATGCACAGCTTTGTTATTTAGGACACATTTTCTTAAAGATCAAGTGGGCTCATTTAAGCTTCTTACTGAAGTTTTTGCCAAGGCAATGATGAATACGTAAGGTACGTTTTTAGTTTCTAGTAAAGGTCGAATATCATTTTCATAGTCTGTGCTCTTACAAGTCACGTAAGTGAAGCAATTATTAAATTGGGCAGCCAGGTACAGTGAAAGTTCATTAATTAAGGTTATTTGTTACTAGTACACTTAATGTAATTGGAACATAATCCTATACTAGGCACTGCATGAGATTTTATACTACCTATAGATTCCTACAGTGGGATGAAAAATGAAAAATAATTTCGATTATTTTCTTAGCCCCCATGTCATATTTATCTCATCCTATTATCTCAGACATTTCCCATTTTAAAGTCTTCTCTCTCAAAAACCCAGTACTTCCCTTGATTTTGTGGATGCTTCTACTACAGCAGGAATCTGGGTCTCCCACAGGAAATTTTCTGTCTTCCTTAGAGGTTTTTTGGGACCCCTTCTCTCTGGAAGAGACTCCCTAGGATCAGTCTGCAGGGACTTCAATTCTTACCTAATCCAATGCTCTGTTATGGTTTCCAATTAGGTCCAAGCCAGTGGTTGTACCCTCAACCAGGCTCTTCCCGTTAGTCAATCTGGAGAGATCTAGCATTTATCAAAAGAACTGTCTGCAGGCAGCACACATGCGTATTTTCCACATGTTGTGTTTTCTTCTTGATTTATCCTCCATATTGACACAAACAGGGCCAGTAGAGGAAAAAATTGTATTTTAAGCTTTTCTGCTGTTCCCATGCATATAAACTATGCGGTAAGACTCCCACACTTATAATGATAATTAAACCTTGAAAACTAAGGGCTTAATCCTGGCTCCTACTTAACCTGATGGCAACATTCCCACTGATAGGTGATTGGGCCCCAATGACCCAAACTACCATCCGTAACTCAAGGGAAAGCTAAAGGGAAACTTGCCTTAGAAAGGAGGGTAGTGTTTGGGCCTCAGAAGGAAAGGTGACTGCAATAAAACACTGTGAACCTTTAGTACGACCTTTGTTTCTCAGAGAGCTTTGGGGAAATCTGCTCTCAGTCTCATGAATCTGCCCACGGAGCTGGAGGGAGCTGAAGAAAATGGGGAGGAAAGAAGCAATACTGTGGACACCTAAGAGGGAGGGAGTTTTGGCATTGAAACTGTGAAATCATCAGCATTGCAGTCTTTCTCCCTGACCATTTTCAGGCTCCCTCAGAATCCTGAGTTATACAGAGAAATCAAAACTATGGCAATGAATGATTTTATCATCCCCGCCNGAAAACACCAGAAAACTTGTGCTGTAAACTGTAATTCCTTGTGAACGCACACCCATACAGGACCTAGCTTTTCACAGACACGGTCAAAATGACACGGCAATGAGCATCCTAAATTCAGCCTCTTGTATGAACAATCTTCTCAAACTCACTGGGCTTGCCAGGGTGTAACAGGAAGAATTTGGCCCATCACATAGCCCGACCAAGCTGCTGCTTTCATTAATTTTATACGAGCCTTTGTCTGCTGTTTTGCTTTAATAATGTGAAAATCCCATCTTCTCATTTTTCGATTTCAACTCAGTGGAACACACCTGCCTGCCCCGCAAAAAGGGTATTTGAAGAGAAGTTTGTACGCCACACTTAAACACAGCCCGGTGTGAGTTTTTAGCGTGTCAGTCAGTGAGTTAGAGGGAAAGGGTAAGGAGAAGCTAATCAGGATGAAATGAGATTAAAGGCTGTCTAATTTTACAGCAACTGTGATCCATCAGCCACTGTGAAAGTGACAGTGGAAATGAATGATGGAGACAGACAGGTGGGGCTGTACATTTCACTGATTTATCCTCAAATGCACTGGGCCTTATTTTATTGAGTGAACATGACCGCATTTATCATGACTGTCATCTAAACCCACTTCCCTCCATTTAAAAAGGTCACTTTACTAGGAGGGAGTAGGATAGAGGCACTTTCAAAACAGATTTAAAATTTAATAACACATGTTTATAAAACCCTGTGCAAGAATTCTCAACTTTATTAAAGACCAATTTAAAAGAAAGGAGAAAAGGCTAATAAAAAGAGGAGATGAAGAAAAAGAGCCATGGTCATCTGAGAAACATGCTTAGCTACCAAAGCAATAGGTGCCAGAGAATTCCTTGAGATGGACAGATATAAACAGCAGGCAGAAACCAGTTGGAGTGGGCAGAAAACACCTCTTCAATACCCCTGCCCTTTACATGCACTTCCCAAAGCTTGGGAGCCCCATGGACCAAGAGCACAAACGAGTCCAAGCAGCCCTACAGAAGACAACACCCCCACCAGCCCCCTTCCCACGCAATTTATGTATGATCGGTAGCAGACCCTCCGTAAGGTGGGAGGCAATTGCTCAGGTACAGATATGGAACATGCAGAGCTTTCAAGGTCAAAACCAAATGGGTGATTTATACTTGAGAATGATCTGGAAGGCAATGGAGTCCAAGGCTGCAGTGGTGTTTGCTAAGAAATACTTCACGACACAAATGTCAGGGACATCGTTGGGGCGGTGACACTCAGGGACATTCTTCAGACGCAGATGCAGGTGGGAAAGACACAGCAGCACTTTGCACAGCAGGGTAGCTGTCCCACGCAAAAACTCCTCACATATGCCAAACCTTAGTTAATGAAGGCACCAGATTCTGGTTCTGGGACCTACTTTCAAAAACAGAGTCTACAGCTTATGGCCAAATGCTTATGAAACCAAACGCTCTCAGCCATAATGCCTATGAGGTCAGCCAGACGCAATGATGCTCCAAAGGCGCCTCCAACTTTTGTGTAGAGGTGACAGTGACACACCTCACCCACCTAACAAACAATAATGTGTGCTGTTCATCTTTCCAGGTTTTCCTTAGTTTCTGCCAACAACTGCATATTTAGGAAGCAGCATGTCGTTTTCTCCATACATTAATCAAGGGGTCATCAGTTCCTCCTTCTCCTTATAACCCACCTTCCCCTGTCTCTCATCATTTCGACACTAGCTAGCAGGGAAGAAGGGGGAACAGGAATGGCATTTCTCAAGACAAAAGGAGGGATAAGCTCTGGTCCCAGGAGATCTGAAAGCTGTGATACAGCCCATAATCATTCCCCTGCTCTGCTAAAAACTCCTTTCCAAAACTGCACTTGATTCTTCTACTTAAATTTAAAAAAAAAAAAAAAAATCCATAGATTTTTCACTACCCTGAAAGTGTGCTTGGGATACAGGAGGTACCATGCATAAAGCCAAGAAATCTCTTCCTCAGCTACTGCACAGCTTGAGCACAGCCCCTTCAAGACTCAGTACACACCAAGAAGTCACGCTTATCATCTCTAATGACCTGTGCAGATGACGCAAGAGAAGAGTACTTTCAGAACCAGGATGTCATTACCAGAGGACATATGGAGTCAATAATGACCTTCCACAATATTAACAGCCTAACCTGTTGGCTACTCAACTCCTGCTGCTTTAAAACTGGTTAATTCTGCGGCTCTCCAGAGGGCAGAGTAACGTGAGAAAGATGTCTCTTTCCAGTACAGGAAAGCACCTACAAACTCACTTCAGGAGACTGCTCATGGCACAGACACAATGTTCATTTCATTCCCAACCCTCTCCCCAAAATGCTGGCCAGACCACAGCTGGTTCAATTATTTCTTGAGAACAGAATATCAGATACTGTTCACCTTTCTTTCATTCATACATCATTTGCAGGAAGATCGTTTATTTATTCCTGAATGTTACTTGTTATTTCTCACGAAGGAGGTTATATAAATAAACGCTAGGATTCCTCTGTGAATTGTTCACTTCAATTGTTTGTTATTTAATAACTGTGGGGAAAGGCTGACCACAATAAGTATGAAATTGTAGCCTTGGTGAACATGGTGGGAGTTCTGCCATTGACTTCAAAGGCATTGGGTTTTCACGCACTGGTATTTTCTGCTCAGAAGATAATGAAGCAAAGTTAAAAGAGGGGAATAATCAACAGTAGGTGGCAAATACCTCTGTTAGCATTCCTGTGGCCAAACTGCACCCTGTTACCTCAAACTCAAGCAAATACATGGGAAGTGTTTTTTCTAGTAACACACCAATGCCAGTCTTGAGTGTGAGCTCAATCCGATAGCAGTCACCATAAGCAGAAATCGTAAAATTATCAGGATGAAGCACTGTGCCTGAAAGTCACCTTTGAGAATAAATAACTGGTATAGCTCTGGTCCAGCAGCACCACAGAGAACTCCAATCAGCTCAGCTAGAAACTTCACAACCTCTTCATCCCCGTGCCAGTTTTGTTGCAACTCCATTCAAGCCATCACAGGTAGGATGGACACAGGCCAGCAGAGTTCACGTAGAACACAGCCCCTACTTAACTGATGCTGCAAGTAACCAAAGGCAAAATGCCACCCCAAACCTACCCTCAATTCAAGACAACATAAGCAATAAAAAAAAGTTATCTGAGCAGATGGAAGTCTTTGGAAGCATTCACAACATAGTGACTGGTATTTCATATTAATTAAGGTATTTCACATTATGAAGACATTTCTTATTAATGAAAATACTGAATTTTCATTCAAATGTCAGGAGTTACTCTTTTGATACATTCTCTGGAATAACATCAGCTAGGCCTGTCCACTGGGGTTCTCAGTTTAATTGTTTTAATGGCCTAAATTGTTCATTTGTGAGGATCTAAAATAAGACACTTAAATTCACGCTGAAGCATCAGATCAGACAAATATAACACAGGAATAGCTGGCATGATCAGCTTCCCCTTGAAATAAATTGTCTTCAAGTTATGTGGACACAAGTTCTGAGTACAGACCTGTCTACTTCCATGGGTGAAACTCACCCCATGGCAGAAAGCTTTACTGGACTTTCATCAACACATGTTATTTGGCTGTTTGCAAAACCAAATTTTACCCGTATATTTTCAAAGCTGCAAGCACACATTTGGATTTCATCTGAATAATAAAATAAAGCTGCCTCCTCTGACCAACAGTGTCTAGATAAAGCAGGAAAAGACTGCATTTCCACCTTAAAAACTGATGTTCCTGTACCAAAATCCTGACACGATGCTCCCTGTGCAGTGTATAGCAAACGTATGCACACTCTGCTGCGCCCTCCTGCTGCCTTCTGCATGGAAATGACTCTGTGCAGCCAAACTGCCAATACGGCATCTGAAAAGCTCGTGTGAGTGAATACACCAAACTCCTTGGCATGACACGGAGCTGGGGATGCAACGCATGGTCCTGTGGGAAGGTTCAAAGCGACAATTCCTCTTGCTTTGTGATCCCCTACTTACCTGCCAATCTGCTGAAGCCTGTCCCCGGCCACCACCGATTCCCACTTGTTCACCGTGAGTTACGCCATGTTACCTCAGTGATTGCTGCTCCCCAGTAGAACACGCTGTGTACCTACTCAGGCCTGGATTTATGGTCTCTAAAGTAGAGCCCAACATATATTACTGGGGAATGACATCTTGTCACATCGTAACAGTCGCATGATGAAACATGCATGTGTGACATTTCACACAACAAAATCTCCTCACGGAGGAAATGATGGAATAGTCCCTGATGGGAGAAAACCATAGCAGAGTTGCCAGAAAGCTCCAGAAAGAAATACTATTTTGTCCCACTGGAGGCTTTCAGATCCTCCAAGATGTCAGCTCAAGGACATGCATTCCCTTTTCTAACAGTGCCACGGGACAGAAGACCCCGACCAGGAGTGGTGTGTTAATGGCCAGCTGCATCCATCCATTCATGGCTCTGTTTCTACCTGACCTTGAGATGCACACGTTCTTCTGGTCTCCTCTGAAGGTAACCTTCCAAGTTCAGGCCAACCACAACCACTCCTTGCGTTTCCCTGGCCAGATCCTGTTGGTGCCACTCAGGGACCCATGTCTTTAAAAGAATTCATCACATGCAGCAAGATCTCACTTGGCCCCCACTGCTCCAAAAGTCGAATCTTTCATTATTTTCTCTCTCGGTCTCACTACTTCCTATGCTCTTCTCCGCTCCTGACTAACATACTATTTTAGACTAACCAAAGGGTTTTTTCTTCCCACTAAGTATTGAAGTCATTCCAGAATAAGAAGAAAACTGTGTTTTTCCATTTGCAAAACTCTACATGGAGGAGGGATGTACCCAGATTTTATTATATTAAAACAGTGGTTTCGATACGGTTAAGTTCACTCATAATAGATAAATTAAAACCTTTTGATACAGATTTTTGGACTTTTCCTTTCAAATACAAACAAAAGGTTTTGTGTACAAGAGTCCAGCACATACCTAAAGCACCAGACAAAAAGCAGAGAAGGGTGGAAGGATCTACCCAATGCTTACCACCAGGGAAAAAAGCTTAAAAAATGCTTTCTTTCCCAGAAGACATTGGGGTATCTGAAGGTTTCTGAAGAAAAGTTGGAAGCTCCAACATGCCTAACTTCCAGCATGCCCAAGCACAGCATGTAGAAGTAGAAATGTCCATGTAGCATTACGTTAAGATACCTAGGATGCAGAAAGCAAGCTCAGGAGTCCGTGCCAGGGACTGCAAGAAGGCTGAGTTCATCTTTAATGGACAGGCCACTCAAACAACATACTCAGGGTGCTGAGGGCACCAATAGGACTCAATGTCCCTGACCAGCCTGGGGTCTCCCCCAACGCCACTTTCCCATGGACACAGGAGCCCCATTTCAGCTCAGGCCTGGGGACCCAGACCTGGCCTGCATGGACCCCATGTAGCACATCTCCAGCCCTGTCTTTGGCCTTGTCTCCTGGATGGACTTTGAATCCATGTTCAGATCTGTCCTCACGGAGCCACTAGCCCCACCTTGCCCTGATGCGTACCCATAGGTGGGAAGGTTGCTGTCTGAGCAAGGACTGCAGCCCAGACTTTAACCCATTTCTGCAAGTCCCTACCAGTACCCTGAGAAAAAAGGCACTTGGACGTGCCCTGCCAAAACTTAATGTTCTCATCACCATCAAAATAGTTGTTCCAAGTACCAGGAAACAAGGTTCTTACTGTTGACACTTATTCCAGGATGGACAGAACTAAACATAATTTATAATATTCTTTTTGCTCAGTATGGACAATAAGAGCTCGCTCCAAAATGTACTAACCACTGGGCATATACATAAGGAAACACAGGAATCAATCCACATAAATTAGGTAACACCAAAGACTGGTTTCTCCAACAGAAACTAGACAGAAATGTTGCTCTCCTAGATGTTTCCCCACAGGTGGGCTCCCACTGAAGGGAAAGAAAATTTTCAAATTCAGGGAAAGAAATTTGACCTGTGCAGCAAAACCACGTACTTATGTAAAATCGGCACAGATCACTTACTTTGTAAATCTACATGCAGAAAATTAAATTGGAATGTATATCTGGGAAAAAAAAAAATCCATTAATTGATTTGTACTAAATTTACGTTAATTTTATTTTGCTTTCTATAATAACAGTATTGTTTAATATTTTTAGAAAAAATGCTATGAAAAATGTGTTGTGGTGCCTAATCATAATGATCAGAAAAATTCACTCCATATGAGCATTTATACCAGCAATTTTGTTCTCTGTCCTCGAAAACTTTTTGGGGATTTCGAAAGCAGCCAGTCAGGCAACAGAAGCAAACCCATGTTTCTTAAAACTGAATACCAAGCTGAATATCATAGCACAAGTAGCTGCTATTTAAATCAAGTGGTGTCAAAATTCATGGGCTGAACCATGTTCACACAGAACCACAAATAATTCACAAATCACACACTAGTGCATGGTCATGGACTGCTGACAAACAGGATAAAAGGTCAGGTTAATTTAAATCACTGGCCATTCCGGGACTGCAGGACTTCACATGTATAGCAGAGTAAATTAAAGTTGTTGTGATCAATCCCAAATACTTAAAATATGCATAACTAAGTATCCTCAACTGGCTTGCATTTTTGGTCGAAGAAGCTAATTTTGCAAGCAGTATTGTTCATGAAAGCATCATTTTCAGTTAAATTAGGTGACAGGAAGTGAGGACTGAGACACAAGTCTGCATGACCGAAACTGGGACTCGCTGTGTTGGTAACCATGGCTTAGACCAGGTTCTGGTGGAGATGGGAATGAAACTGAAGTGAACAGTTAGGGATGGGTTGGGTTGGGTTGGGTCAGGTCAGAGGGAACATGGCAGAAGGGACCGGGACTGGAGGAAGAGACGGCAAAATTGGCAAATACAGCAGCACGTACTGATCCAGAGCCCCAAATCCTGCTCCGCTGTCAGCACATCTGGGTGGGAACTTGGGCTGTTTACACCTCCTGGTTCCCAGGATGCATAGCCTCCACTGCCACCAGCGACTGCCTGAATTCCAAAGGCAGAGGATGTGTACAGCACACCTACAAAGCCAGCGTACATGACACAGTTTCTCAGCATACCTGGAAAAGGCAGTTTCACCTCCAAGTCTATGTAAATGCCAAGGAGATGTGGGGCACTCAGAAGATACAGACTGCCATTATGAGAGGCTGCAGTACGCATCTCCTCCAGCACCTCTCTGTTTATTTATGCTGGCGTGGTCCTTAAACAGCTACCTGTGATACCTCCCAACTGCCCACCTGGCTGAATGAAGGTTCAGTCCCATGAAAAGAAGAGATCTGCAGAAGCTGCCCCTGCAAGAAACATTTCTGCCCTTTCTTGTCCTAGGTCCCATCGTTCCTTGCAATGGCTGGTGGTGCATGCAGCCAAGCAAGAAAAAAGCAAGAAACCAAAATATTTTTTAAGGTACATTGAATTTAACCCAGATCTGTTCCCCACTAGACTTTCCTGCCCGGCCTCACAAGCTGGAGTTAGCAGGAGTGCGAGGCCATGAGAAGAAGGGAAAGACTGATGTACCTGGAGCAGCACCATCTTGCTTCATCTTACTGTAATTGTAAAACTACAGTTTCAGCAGACAAGACCAAACTATTTAAATGGGTCTAACGCAGCGTTGCTGTGGTCCTGTCCCTCTCACAGCCCCAGCAATCCAGGCCCCTCTTCGTGCCAGCACAGTCTCTCCTCAGCACCCCTCAGCGAGCCCTTTCAAAGCAATAATCCGGTGGAAAACTAACCCAGAAAACAAGAATGTTTATTTTTATTTTGGTTTATTGCCCTGAACAGGCGCACCCAGGAGTAAAATGAGTTCCAGTGCTGACATGAAGAAGGAGACAGGACCACGGGATGGGGTTTGGGTGGAAAATAACTCGAAACCAACAGCAACAGCTTCACCTACTATATGGCTACAGCCCCTGTACAAGGGTTGAAGGCTCCCTATGAACAAAGCAGGTAGCAGTGAACAAGACCTCTGACTGCAAGAGGATGCTTCAGTTCTGGAAGGTGTGTAGGGAGAGGCTGGGGGCTGCAGGAGCAGATGGGATCTCCCAGACTTAAGGCAGCTGTGCCCTGAGCCAGAGGATGGGATCCTCTCCCTGCCGGTGACACATGATTTTACTGTGGTGCTAGTCCAGTCCTAATTTTTAATTAGTCCTAAGCTAATTTTTTCCACAGCTACCCATTTCCCCTGTTCTGAGAACACTAATTTTTGGAGCGCCTGCTCTGACCCCTTGTGCCTGGCACCCTGTGCTCACTGCTGTAACTGAAGTAGGTGGGAGAGGCAGTCTGGGAAGCAAGGGCTGAGGGGTCTCGAAATGGACACCCCAAAATAAAGGACACCTTTGACTTTAAGCTCCTTGCACCTGTGTTCCTCATCTGCAAAATGGGAACAATAGACTACGCCCCTCAAAAAGAGGATGGTGCAAAAATACCGTAGCATGCCCACAAAACAGTCGTACCCTGTTGTTGTGAACCCTGTAAATGAAACCTTGTGGAAAAAAATCTGTCTTCGTAAGATTTTAGTAGCGTGTGACAGGCAGGATCTACTTGCCGAACAACAGAGAGAACAAAATACTGTGAGGAGAAATTAAGCACAGTCCCTTCTGCGCACTGACACGTGACGAAGAGTAGTATGTGATATCATTACAGATCGTATCTTAATGCTTATGCAAACAGAGGCCGAATTAAGGTTGCAGAAGCAGCTCAGTTCTCCCATTTCCTAACTCCGGAGGGCTTGCTGTCGCTGTCTGCCTAACGCTCTTCTCGAGCTCGGCACAAGTCCCTCGTGCGTGATCCTCCCTGGGTCTGACAGGCAGCCACCGCCTGCCTTAGCCTGCAGCTGCTTCAGCATCCCCGCAGCACCCACAGCCCCAACTCTACCGAGCCCTTGGCTGGAGTTGCAGTAGCCTTCCTCCTCCTCCTCCTCCTCCTCCTGCCGCATTCCCTTCCCGCCGGCAGTCTGAGGCTGAGCCACTAGATGGGGTGCGGTGTGCTCGGCTCCCCCCCTCCCCCGGGAGAGGTGCTTCAATCATCTTTTGGCTTCAGGTTTTGCAGCCAAACAAAAAAACAAAGAGGTGAAACGCAGCACAAAAAAAAGCGCCACAGCCAGCTTCCTCCCAAGCAGTCAACTTCTGCTTGTTCCTCCTGTTTGGCGTGAAAGGGAAGAAATCAAACGGAGTGCGCAAACCCCAGCGAACGCTCGGAGCGTCAATCCTGGTGGATGCTGAGCTCCCTCCCTGGCTCCCGCTGCCTGCAATGGGCACAGCGGGTGCTCAGGCTCCGGCACGGTTATCAGTCATACCTGCTTTGCCTCGTCTTGTCTCAGCTCCCCGAACCCAGACTGCGCGAGGATCCGTCAGCGATTTCCCTGGCAGTCCACACACATCTGCTTTTCTACTCCACGTGCCAGTCCCAGTGAAATATAGCAGGCACAGTTCCCTTCCCCACCAACACGCCGCCAAACCTCTCTCCCTCTGTCTCTTAATAATGACCTGGAAGCCGGGTAAGACAACATGCTTGCTTTTGACAAAGAGCGTGCTTCCTCATTACAGGGGTAAGGAAGGGTAAAGAGGACGTGAAGAAACTATGATACAAAAAAAACCCCAAACAACAAAACCCCTACACAATTACAAGGGGGGAAAAAAAATTCCTTTCTAAAATAGTCGCTCCTTTCCAATGGAAACACAGTGCTTTTACTCAAGGTTCATCCCAAACTGGACTGCATAAAGATGGCCATATTACAGCTCTCTTCTTGTCTCCCTGAAGAACGATTATTTCGGGAAGGCATGCAGAAGCTGAAGTGTGGCTATTCCATCAGGAATGCGAGAAGGCAACGGTATTTACCTATGTATGCACTGTTGCCAAATTACACTGTCTCTCACTCTTTCCCAATTGCTTATGAGAATAACCATCCCTCTCAAGGCATCATGCATCCCAGTAACACTACTTATTATTAAACCTGTATGTAGAATCCAACCAAGCACTCCTTCCCAACATCCAGCCTGTTCCAGCCTTCCACAAAAATACAGATATCCTAGATCCCCTGTACAGCACCTTCTCATGAGCCGGCCCAGCCTTGCAAGCTCCTGCAGACTCCTTCTTCCTCTTCTTCTCCACGGCCAAGAGAAGGAGAGCAAAAAGCCAGGAGCATTTTGAAGGCAGTCTTTTCTTTTGTTTGTCTGGCATGGCTAGAGAAAGTCCTCCTCCCGCTCAGCAGAGGAAGACTACCCGAGGGCAGCTGCTGGAGATGCTCCTAAGGCGGGACAGCACTACTGACGGGGTAAGCACACTCTTATCAGTTCTCCTCTTTGCCCCAGCAACGGGATAAATTGCATTTTGCAGCCTGTCACAGCCGACACCGCACAGGCCTGGATGCCTGCTAGTGTCTCAAAAGCCATGCTGAAAGAGCCACACACAGGCACGCACCCAAACGGCAACGCAGCACTCAATTAGGCAGGATTACACCTCGGCTGTGAACTGGGAGAGGAGCAGGGGCAGACAGATTTCAGCTGCCCAACAGCACGTCCTGCCGCACACCCTGTGGGTGAAAACTCAACTCAGCCTTCATTCCCGGTGAATCTGGATTTTAACAAAGAGAAACAGAAGAAAAAAATGTGGCAGAAAAAGAAGCGCGAAGGAAATAAAACCAAAAAGTGCACTTGAGGAGTTCTTTTTTTAATTAATTGCAAAAACACTGACAAAACGCACAGTGCATCGTTAGCGGACATTAATACAGACCGATCCTTTCTAAGGAGTTTGCAGTCTTCCTGTAAATTAATAAAGACAGAATATAATCCCAAATTGCAGTGCATTTGCTCATATATATTCATACGGACACTGCTGATCCACATTTGGCTAAAATAAATGTGTTTTACACAAATGAGGTTACCACTGATACAAACAGTTTTGATTCGTACTTACAGAGCACGAACAGATGATCAACGCGATTGCTTTGGTTTAGCACTGTGCTTGTGGAAGTCACCACTTATCAGCTGGGCTGCAGTAATTGCTTCTAGTCTCTTACAATTAGCAAAAGCCACCAGCTTAAACTACCTTAAAGCACTGATGAGATTGTTTAAAGGAGCACATTTTACCTTACATTTGTAACCACCTAGGAACACGAGCACCAGCAGCCGTTGTGGCTCAACTAGTGGGTGCTACCTTGGAGAAAAATAGATGAGCTGGATCTCTTGCAATGCTTTCGCCATGATAAAACTGCAAAAGATTTAGACTCAAAAAAAAATTCCACAGATGACAAACAATAATAGCAACTGCCGGGCAAATGGCCTAGTGAAAGTAGCCAACTCCTTATGCCACTGTATCTTATTTACACTGAAACACTGAAATTTTGCACTGACTATACATATCCCAAGAAGCAGTGTGACATTTGTACTAGAGAAATACCTCCATTAAAATTCTGTAAAGTCCTTAAAGTGGAGCTTTAGACATCGAGTCTGAAAAGACAGCTCTATATGATCAGCTATATGTAGTCCTTTGATTTATTTCATTTTCTGACATAAATAAGTACTTTTTGGCATTCTGGATTATGCAGAACGTCTGAGCAATTACAAAAACCTGTTTGGGACACTTGCCGAGATCAAAGTCACTGAAGGTTCACAAATACATTCATTCCTATTGCAGTACCACAGTACATAAACATAGCTTTGATAAACACGAATACTAAGCATTTTTGCAAAAATCCTGTGTTCAAGTCACATCACAAATCTTGTGGGCTTAGTTATTTGCTCTCTACTTTACAGTACAAGTGCTGATAACCCAAAATATTTTCAAAAATTACAGTCCAGACCACAAAATCCAAGACACTAAACATGCTTGACGCCCCTTCAATTTATGTTCTTCAATTTACTTTTAATTTTCAACCATAAGATCAAAACCTCCCATCTAAAAAATAATCAGTTGAATCATGAAACTTTGTCTTACTATACTAAATGTGCAAGATGAGAGTTAAAATTGTTGTCAATGCTGCTAATGTAACCGCAGCAACTTCCCTGAAATAATCAGAATTAGGTGCTCAGGCTTTATTTACACGTGACAAAGGCGAGTACTATTGTTGCACTCTGAGGGGACAGTCCCAGGGTAGAACTGTGAGTACCCAAATTGTTATGGTACGGTATATACCTGAACTAACTTCATGCTACTGACTTAGCCCCAACTGGTGTAGTCTCAGCTTCTCTTTTGTTTTAAAGGTCCCAGTTGATGCAGGGCCCAAGTTCAGCAGGTGTTGTATTCACTGGTGACAGGAAACAACATGTTACAAAGACATATAAAAATAATCAACAAATGGGTAAATCAAAAACTTCTTTCCAGTTTTTACTATCTGTCTGTGGGTTGCTCCAGTGCACAACCACAAATCATTTTAAAGTAGAGGGGACATTAAATTTGTAACATATTTCACCCATAGACTGCATGGAGTGGTATGAATTTGGTCCACACACTTCACTTTTCTTACCTCTAACAGTCCAGACTCTCCTTTGCTTGTATTTTTTTTCCTGTGACACTTGCATGACATTTCTGCACCAGCCTCTGGAGCCCACCCAGGACAAATTCCAGTTGCAGACCCAACAGGCAGCTCTGGCATCTGCCCTCCTTGTCCAACTACGCAACCCCCATCAAACCCAACCAAAACCAAACCCTGTCACTCCTTCACCCTGCCTGCACCTTCCATGGGGTCCCTCACACCCAGAACTGGTGCGCAGTCGTTAGTCTTCCAGTACTTTGGTGCTACCTCTACAGCCTCACTTCTGCAAAGAGGAGGAGACTTTCCATACCTGGCCACGCACCCATGGGCAGCTCCAGCACCCCGCTGCTACCTAACCCCTGCGGCACCCCACAAAGCCTCCGAGCATCAGGGGAAACGCAGGGCTCTCAGGAATGCGTTCTGCATACTGCAAACAGGCAATTAGCCACCTCAGAAGCAGAGGCGAGTAACTGTGGTATTGTATGTATGGTTAAATGGCCAGCCCTGGAAGAATTTTTTTTTGTGAAAGTCAATAGAAGGTGATAGATCAATAGAAGTTTTCTCTCTAAAAACCATTTTCTCCTGGAACAGTGAGTTTAGCATTATTCAAACGAATTATTCTATTACTTAAAGATGTACCTTCATTCCTGTCGAACACTGCTGTTTCATGCCATGTAGAGCCAGAGGACTCTTCCCTAAGTGATCAGTTATTTTCCCTGAGGACAATGAATTATTTCCCAATATTGAAATCGTCAAATGAAAGCCCTCAAGTGACTGCAACTGCTTCAGGCGGCCGCCAGCACTGTTTTACCTGGAGGGAAACCCCTTTCCAGGGCAGCCCTGCCTCTCCGAGAGGAGGCTAGGCTGTTAAAACCAAGCAGCTGGGGTGAAGCCAAATCACAGCTTTAGGAAAACGGACGCTATGTCAGGGCTTTATTGCTGTTGTAAATCTTCGCAGTTAAGAAAAATCAAACTTCTGAGTGCTGAAATGATCATTTCTTGGAGCTGTGCTGAAGAAAGCCCAAGAGCTGACAGGAGGACAGTGACTCCAACCCTGCTGGGTGAAATGTGCCCCAGTGCAGAAAGCCCCTGAAACACCCTGGACCTTAACAAGACTTAAGTTGGAGGTGTGAGCGCTGTATAAACCCTTGCACGGGGCACTTCTGCCCTGAACATATCTTTCTTTCCTGGGGCTGAAGTTAATGGGAGCCAGTAAATGCCCAGAAGACTCCAGCCATTGTGATTCTGCTGAATAAAACAAAGTTTAAACGAGCTTCTGCAGACATTAGTGGTAATGCAGCTGGGAGACAAGGACTGCACAGGGACTAGCCAGAAGGCTGGGATTTGGACACCACAGATCATCCAGCTCTGTGCGACTGGCTGCCACAGTGCTAAAAATAATTGTAGTTCTCTGGAGAGAGTATATAGATAAACTCTGTCCTATGTTAATGCACTGTCATACAGAGTTGTTTACAGGCAGTACTTAGTAAAGTACTTAAGCATGTATTTAAACACCCTGCTGAACATCAGTGTGATTAATACTTTGCTGAATTAAAGATATGATACAAATACATTTTTCTGCTGTTGTAATTTTTCATTATATACACTTATGAGCTGGTCATAAGGATTTTCTTTCAGTTTTGCATCCAGCAAATGAGTTAATTTGGGAGTCAAATTCCGCCTTAGTTAAGCCTGCACAATGTCTTTCACATGCATGAGGGCAGGAGACTGCTCCATGACCTTTAATTGGACTTCTTTTTTGCTAGTCTTTAATGATTCATCTAGGAAAAAAAAACCCTGGTTCTTTCTTTCTGATCTGGCAGCTCTGACATTCCTTTCATGTCATTTCAATCATAAAAGTATCTTTTACATATGGTATATATGTTTGTTAAGGCCATGCACATACAGCAGCTGTAATTACTGACCAGCAAGCAAGCAGCTGCTGGTGAGTGGAGATCAGACCCATACACTCTGTTATTCTGCATGTAAAACTGGGGGGGAGGGAGGAGGGACGAGAAGAAATGTGGCTTTTACATCACTTATCATGGTAATTCTATTTAAATCTATTTTAATGATTTCTAATAACATAATTTGCCAAGCCTCCCCACCTGAAAGTGATGCAAGTGCATCTCTCAGTTTTTCCCTTCCTGCTTAACCCACGGAGCAGCATTTGCCATCCGCTAGTTTCAAGTTTTGGAGTTAACCCCCCTCCCTTTTTTTTTTTTTTTTAATAATCGGAACTCAAAGCACTGGCCTACCTGTATACATTAAGGTGCTGGTTATTGTCGTCACTGCAAAACAGTCATTCCACTCTCATCTATTTACCTTTTTACTCAACAAAGAAACAATCATGATTTAATAGTTTTAGCTGTAGCCATCTCAGAGTTGAAGACTATTTTCCCTCCTAAATTAAAGCTAAATCGTGTACATTAAATACATTATCTACTTGTAACAAAATGTGAAATTTAAAAATGACTCAGTCACAGATGGTTTGTTACTGAAAACAACAGGCTTGCATCAGCCACTGGAAGCTCCGGGTGTTTGCTGAGCTCAGTGGGCGCCCGGGTAGGCTTACCCGGGTTCATGGAAAACAGACATTCACATGGTGGGAAAGATCCGGATCCCCTTTCATGGTCCCACGCACCAGCTCCCAAGGATCCTGAGCCATCCTCTGATGCCAAATGCCTGGGGTGCTGGGCTCGCTCCCACACCTCAGCCCTCACAGGCAGTTCACAGGGATGGAGGTTAGCTCAGGGCACCTCAGCTGGAAACCACCCACCCCTTCCATGCCAAAAATACAGCCCAACGTATTCCACACACCGTTCCCCGCAAGTGCTACGGACAAGACCGCTCCATGTCAAGCTTTTGCCACTCCCCCCAGGCCACGGACGCCACCTAATTAAGCCTTCTACCCTCAAAACACTCTTGGGACACCCAGGTGTCCCTTTATGGAGACTGCTCTGGGGGACTGTGACAGCACCTCCCACCCCTTCATGCACATTAACTCAAAGTATCTCACAGGAGCAGCAGGAGTCTTAGGGCAGCACTGGAGGAGACCCTGGCGGAGGACCGGAGGCATGCGGCACCCCGTGCGGAGGGTGGGTGCGAGCCCCCCGGCAGCAGAGCTGCGGGCTGAGCAGGGAGCCCCAGCTCCCACGCCACAGTCCCCCAGAAGCCATCACGGCGGTTCTCCAAGGCAGCTCTCAGGGGGCTCAAAGTCACCCCTATTTTTTTAATCCCTGGGGGTGCTCCATTCAGAAGCAGAGGAGGCACGGTCACGGGGCAAGGCAGGGTGGCTCATACTACAGCTGCCTTTGTTGCTCCTGCCCGGCAAATACTAGAGGACATCACTTGCCTAGATCGACAGGAAGGCATATGTTAAAGCAATTAATTCATTTGCCCTAAAAGACCAAGGCCAGGCAAGGATTTGTACCTTTCCTAGTGCTCAGCCTCATCTTAAGCAATGGGATTTCCACTATTTCCCATGGGAGATTATTCCGCAACCTAATAGATCTCAATGTCAGGAAGTTTTTTCCTGATATTCAGCTATAATTCATATCCATGAATTATGAGCTACTGTCGACATCACACCCATTGAGGCATTCCTAGAGCCTGCTTCATTTAAAATTATATGCTCTAGTTATGCAGGGTTTCTGTGTACTAGGGCAAAATGCTTTTTCTGCAGGTTAATTCATTACTATTCAATTTGTTAACACTTTTTTCCTCGGTGTGAACAGTCATTCTGCAGTTGCACACCCTATAGTAGCACAATCCACATTTGGGAAGCAGAATCACAATATATAAATATGACAAAACAACATATCAAAACCCATCCCTGTAAAGATGTATTAGTCTGTTCCTGCAGATACTTACTCCAGCATTCAGTTAAATGAAAGCAGTAGCTCATACAACACCTGGCATGAGACAGAAAGCTTAGAAAAAAGCCCTCTCAAGTCCGTAATAAATTTTATTTCTGTCTAAAACAGAGGGAAGGTACAGGAGAGGGGGGGTGGGTAGGGAAGGCGGAAGGGATGGGGAAGGAAAGGGAGAAAGGAACTTAATCAAGCTGTGAGAAAAGAGAGGAAAATTGAAAAGAGAACAACTTCCTACAAACAATGACCCACCACAACATGCAACAGCAAATAAAGTTGAGGATGCAATTAAGAGCACTTCCAAAACTGAGAAAGCTAAGGCAGGCTTACTGAAATCTGTATTACAGATAATTGTGTACAAAACACTTCTTGAAAGGAAATTGCCTTTTGTTTTAAGAACATTTGAGACGGGAGTATTTATAAACAATGTATCAATTTCTCAAAAAAGTCAGGATTTCTATGAGCACTTTTTACGATTACATTTTTGCCCAGCTAGCAGTGCTTTGCTGTACTGTTTGCAACCCATTTGTACATAAAAAATATGCCACATTAGATACTGAAAAAAGGGAATGCTTGCTAAAGTAAGCAACTAGAAACACACCAGAGTTCATTTTCATCTCCATACATGCCTAGCTCCCATTAATGCTACATAAATCCCAGAGTAACAAGATAAGAATAAACACATAAATTTTACCTGAAATCATCTAAGAAACAGATAGCCATGTTTGCAGCGAGCACTAAATTCACACAATGCCACGTAATTTTGTGTGGAAGTCATTCCAGATGGCTGATTTTTTAGAGGCGGTGGCCAAATAGTTTTAAGGGACCTACACAAACACATCTGGTGAGAACAATTTTGAGAATACTTCTTTTGATTAGAAATTTTGTGATTTTACTGAAATCTGTATCTAGCCAGGTGAGACACTTGCTTGGCAGCGAAGATGGGACAATGCAGCTCCCAGTTCCTACTGGATCAGGATATGCGTGTTCGTAGCAGACACGTGATGCCTATAGGCTGAGATAACTGTGTATCCTTTAGGACTGTGTTAAGCCCAAGTACCTATGCTCTGTTGCACACCTGGATTTAGCCGTGAAGTCATGGTGACTTGTTATTTGTAGCTATACAGTTCCTGGTTTGCAGTTCGCCTTGCAAAGCTGGACAAAACTTTCTTTGGTGAGGCTGTGAAATACCCACTGGGACATGAGGGTGGGACATGAGGGATTCGTAAGTTAAAAAATTGTACTCTGACTTCAGCAAAGCAGGGACTTGAACCTCAACTGCCTGCCTCTTCCCCAACCAACAAGAGATGTTGAGATGAGGAGGGACACTCTGATACAACTCCGGTTTTGCAAAAACATTTGAAGGAAATTTGTTTTCATTGTGCCTTGGAACAAAGCTGTAGAAGCTGCTGCAAAATGGAACTGTCATCCTCAAGCCACCTGTAAAGATGCGTAACTCAAGTTGAAAGATGAGGTGGGAAAAGGTAAGTTCTGTGATCCAGGAGGAAGGTCTTGAGTCAGAGGTTCTGACTGTACTTGCAAGCATATACCAGGGAGCGGCATCTCCAGGAATCAGCAGCTTTCTTTGTAAGACGTTTCCACAGAAGCCTGACATCAGCATCTGCTGTGGAAATGGCACAGATCATCTGATAACTCACCTGCCTTTCACCTGCCTCCTTTTTACCTGGGGCTACCCACAGCTGAGCTCTGCACCGGTCTCGGTCCCCTGATGTCTTGGAATGGGGCTGGGCCTTGTTCTCTTGTCCCACTCAGGTTTTCAAGCACAAATGGTCCTGGCTGAGCGGAGGCAGGGAACAGGACATTCGGGTAACTCTGCTGGACTCTACCTGAAAGTAACTGTTTGCCAGTGGAGTTTCTGAGGATGAAGGTGAGTAGATTCAGGCATCTTTGTATACGTGGAAGAAAAACGGAGCAGCCAGGTTTCCAGAGAGGTAGGTGTTCACAAGTCCGTAACAAAGGGCAGAAAGTAGACAAGAGAAGCTGGAAAACTATTGAGGGCTTCAGCAGAAAGAGACTGAAGGCAGTGGTAAGACTGGCAGTTTCAAAGACACAGGATAGCAAGACATAAAGGGACTGGGGATACAGGAGGATAAAGCTATCCAGAATCTGCAATACCTCACACAAATGAGAGGGGAATATGCAGAACAATCTGCTTTATAAAAAAGCAGAAAGTCTCAACTGAAATGATAAAAAAAAAATTAAACTGAATAATTTAGTTAGCTAGCTAGTTTAGTTTAGCTAGCCCTTCATTCTCTGAAGTGAAGCGAAGTGAACAGGTTGCTTGGCCAAGCCAGGCACAGAGAACACAGGTTATCACGAAAGATACACACAGTCAAGTAACACCTATGTAAAAGCAGAAGCTAACAACATTGTAATCAAAAAGAAAAATGCACAGAAAGAGAGATGACATTTCTTTAAAGTTATCTCAAATGGCACTGCAGAAGAAAACAATATTTAAGGCACAAATACAGCATTCATTGTGAGACCACGCTACATTTTCACTCATTCTTAGAGCTCTGTCTTGCTCTTAGATACACAGGCGTGCACCATTAATGGCACTTGCATGGTTGAATTCCCATGTATCATCCTCAGAATAGGAGTTGTGGCTAACCTCTAGTATGTCACATATAAAAAAGTACTCCTCACTACATTTCTGTTTCTCACTTCTATACTCTCACTTCCCTGTATGTGTAAAGCATGTGGCTTATTGGCAGGACGTCTGACCACACTGAATAGATCTCCTAAATGCAGGCTTAAAGTTTGATAGTTGTACTATCAGTCAACTTTTCTGTGTATGAATCTCTCTTCCTTTGCGACTGCATTTTCCCCTTTTTGAACCTTTTAAAAGAGGCTAAATATAAGAATGGAAAATACGGATGGAATTTATGTTTCAAATTAGCTTTTAATGCAATCAGTGTGCTTATTTAAGAAGGAGGATACATATGAGCACGTGCATACGTGTACATGTACTTTTACAACTTCTACATGCATCTACTACATTTATTAAATCTGTCTAGTGGATAATATCAAGACTTCTGCCTTAGCAATATGCTAATGCTTGCTCAAGCTTTTCAATGCAGTGCTGAAACCATCCTCGACACAGCTCTGAAGCAGTAGCTGCAGCACCCCTGACTGCTGGATAAATGGAGTAAGAGAGATGAAATTTATCAGGGCTGCCAAGAAGTGTGCATCAAGACACATTTTTGATTAACGTAAGTGTGCGCTATTCTCACAAGTGACAAAAAAATGGGAAGAAATTGTAACTGGCATATGTCAAGAGATTTAACCTGTCCACCTGACGACTTGCTTTTTGCAAACACCACTCCTTTTATTCACTTACCAATTAATTGGGGGTAAATTGAAGGAGGAAACCTTTGCTTCTAACATACTATCACTCTTCTAAAAAGTAAAAGCTCTAGAGTGGACAAATTTATTTACTTAAAAGAAGCAACATTTCCAAGGGCATAATATGTGCTAGGCACCTAGTGGTACTTAAACTGACATTTATGCCTTTGAAAATTTCTCCCAAGAATCTCTGATGTAAGCATATAAATCATATTGTCTGTCTGTAAGTAACCAAAGACAGAACTGGATAAAGCACTCCGACACATGAAGGACCAAGAAACTCGTAGTGACTCCAAAGCCATTTCAGAAAACCAGAGGAATAGGGCTTTTGTTATGTATTTTTCCAGGAAGGACAAAGTATCACTGTGCATAAGAACGGCTGATACAACTGAGCACCACAGAAGTGCCAAAGAAAACAGAAAGAAATATAACCTATTCCAGCAGAAATGATGCAGGCTAGGGAGTAGAGTGACCCAGGTTCTCTGATGCTGCCTATGACATGAAGCAAACCATTCTACCTTCCCTTTACTTGACTTTCCTGTGGATAAAATACGTAAATAATGATGCTGAAAGGATTTCTAGAACCACCAGTATGCCTAGGTGCTGGCTGACATTCAAAATATTGTTACTGAAGATGGAGGACTGCTGTACAGGAGGCTGTACTATCACAGAATATATTCAAGGGAAATTTAAAAAGTCAAACCGACAGAAATCAAAAGGTGTTGTATTCAGACCAGACTATCTGCAGCGGAGATTGCCTCGTGTGAGAAAGAAAGCACAGCCAACCTGGGCAAGGAAGGAGAAGGCAGACCACCTTTATCAGAGCACTGAGGATGAAAAGGTTATTGCCTGCTTGTTATGATCAGTGAGTCAGAGGAAGACAAATAAATGACAATGCCTTGATATTGTGTGATTGCTGCTGGCATGAAGGAGAGAGGTGGAGAAGGAAATCGAAGTGCCTGATTCATTGTTTGCCCTTATACATGGACCAAACACAGCACATGCAAATACACCTAGCAAAGGGCAGGAAGGTCAACTAAAACAAGACCAAGGGATAACTAGGAAAAGAAGTAACCAGCAATAAGGCACTGATCCTGACTAAACTCTCCAGTCTGGCGACCTTCTCGATGCTTCCCTGTCTTTCCTATCCAAATATATCTCCTGTATTGTACTTTTCATTGGACAATGACATTGGCTTTTACATTGGATTAAAATCCAAACCTAGTGCAATACCTAAGCATAAATGCATTATTGCCCATACATGTATTTGCGACTATTTTGATGCTCATTGAATCCTCTCTATGCTTTACGCAGATGATGTAGTTAGCTAGGCAGGTTAAGGAATGTTACAATTAGCATCTTACTGAAAAACAAAGTACGATATGCAAGAAGGATCTGCTGCAGCTGCAGCTTCACATGGATGGAATGTGCCATGTAAGAGTTCAGTAACGTTTCCAGTATTTTGCCCTTTTGTGCTTCAGAGAAAAAGGAATGTTGCATTGAAAGGAGGATTCACTGTATACCTAGAAATCTGTAAGACACAATTTCTCTCCTACTGATCACTTCTAATCAGACAGATGGATACATTGCCACAGAAAAAACACCAAAAAACCCCCAAAAACTAAAACAATGACTGCATCATTTTTATTTATTTCTTGCATTCTCTGTTCACGTAGCAAGAAATTTAATTCCAGTTGGATCAGTCTCCTGTGATATTTTTTTCTTTCATTTAATATATTTTTTAAATGCTTAGAGGCATTATGACAGAAAAGCATGTATTTTTTGCCCTGGTTTATACCCATCATCCTTACCATTACAACAAGACAAAAGCATTAAAGTAAAATTAATCATGTCAAAAGATTTTAGCAAAAAACAAGGGAGACCATGCATAAAGCATCGCTTTGTCTAGTGTGAAGTCACGCTCTGATTAAAAACATATAATGAAAGTGAAAGTAATACATCATTGCCTTAGCAGTAGGGTTTTTGGGAGAGCTATGCAATTCTGAACACAAAAAATCTTTATAGGCTCTGGATTTTGAAACTTGCAATTATTATAGAATAAGTCTAACAAACAAAACATTGTTTCACTTCCTTAAAGTTTAATTGATTTTGAACATTGCAGTTAAAACAAACAACCGAAGGAATTCTAGGATTAAACAAGGACTCCTGGCAGGACCGTCGCTGGTAATTAAAAGCGAAGCAGCAGTGGCTAGTTCTGAGCAGTGAGCCATGAGGTCGTGACACAGAGACACCCCCCCCGCCACTGCCCCATATCCAGTAAGTAGTTAGGAGGACTGCAAAATATCATGGAATAATGAAACCCCATTAACAGAGCAGAACTTTTGCTGTTACTAAGGCCTGTCAAACACCCATCAGCCGTCCAGATTGTGTCACTGTCAGTGGCAGCCTGTTGCTGCTACCTGACGCAGGTAGCACCCAGTTGAAAAATGATCTGGTGTTGGTGCATGTATAAGCAAGCCTGAAAAGAAATCACGCAGTGAAGATCTGGTCGCTGTACTCTGCCATACAGCCTACGAAAGCCTCTACTTTGCTCAGGCACAACAGGGCAATAAGAAACGTTCCAAATTATATAGCAACCTCCACACTCTGAACCTCAGACTAGGATTATGCCCACATCAAGTAAAAATAGGTGGCAGAAAATGTTTGTAAAATGCCACTTACTTTCTCTGCTTTTTTCCCCCTTTATTCTGTCTCTATTCTTTGTTACCAACATAGAAAAAATAATTCTCTGAGAAATACCAGACAGGAAAAATACACAGTAATACTAGACTGTGAAAAATCTACAGATCCCCTGAGCCATAGCATTCTTGCCTATAGATGATGACATTAAAAAATTGGAAATGGGTGCATGCTTCCCCTCCTCTTCTGGATCTATGAACAAGGCAAGTTGTTTTCCTGATACCTTTAGAATTACTCCCATTAGTACTGATGCATTTGGTGCTTTGGGTAGCCAGGCAGAGAGAGGTGGGCAGTATCCCCTGCCAATAGATCTAGTCTTGTCGCGGGAACAAAATGAGATTGCTACTCTGCTGAGCTGTCATACTCGACAGCTTGTGCTGTTCCACCTGCAACTGTCTTCATAGCTCCAACTGCAGAGCCACAACTTATGTGGAGTCCACAGTTTCTGATGGCTGATCATCTCCTGTTCCTTACGCATCCAACAGAGCCCTAAGCAACTGAGTGGCTGCAACAGCCACTCTCCACATGGAGAAGGAAAAAGGCACCAGGCGACTAGTTCCTCCTCAAATAGGTTTGCTGACCCTGCTGAATAACCTCAGTGGAGAGTAACAAGAGGAGATCTGGTCTCCTCTCACCCATCTCCTCCTCCGTGGCCCTGCCACTGCACCCAGGACTGTTTGCAAGCTTCTTCCCCATCTTCCTCATTCCCAAGTGCCACTGGCACAGGGAGCAGGAAATTAGTAATGTAGATAGGTTTGAAGGAGGGAAAGTGGGGAAAGTGGAATTTCTGTGCACGTTTACATCGGATCAGTTAGCCTCTAAGTACAAAAACTGGCTCTTTGTTGGTGCGTGGGGGAGTCTACTGGGGGGCAGAACATTAAAGAAAAGCCTTTCTAAATATTTGCTAGTACAGGAGGAAACCAAATACACCTCAGGTGATAGTAAGATAGAACATCCTGAAATACCAGTAGACAAGGACTGAGATTCTTCTCATCACAGAACCTCATGAGCAGGACATGGCTTTTATTCTGTCCCTGCTCACTAGGGAGCAAACCCCTCATTTACACTGATGAGTTGAGGATGAACTGGAACCTCAGGACTGACAGAACTGTCTAAACAGGTGAAAAAGAAACAGAAAAAGAAATATTCCTCCTTTGCCACTGATTGTTATGTCTCTGCTAAGAATACACAGACCAATTATTTTCCAAAACTGATGACTCTTGAGAGAGGTGAAAGGGTAAAGAAAGGAAATAAATGTACTTCTTCCTAAACGGCAAAAAGTACATGAAAAATAAAGACAGAGCAATGTCCCTAAATTCCCACACATCATAAATATCATATGCTGATACAACACCCCTGGTGTAGCATGTTATAATGTGATTAGTTTGTGGTCTTCCCTAAAACTGCTCAGTCACAGTTCTTCAAGTCCCTAAACTGCAGAGCCCTTCAGTATTTTGTGGAGAGGACAAAAGTTCTACTCCAGCTTGTCTCCACTTCCCATCCTCTCTTACATTAAGTTAGAAAATAACACAGAGGATACTTGAAACTCTTATTTCAACTTTTTTAAAGAAATAATTACTGCTCTCATTTGGTGAGTAGTAATACTATTTTCTACAAAACCATGCTTGTTAACACTTAGCCCTTTTCAGTGTGAAAAGACACCCTTGAACAGCAGTCCCGGCCAAGAGGGCATCCTTTTCTAGCAGTTTTTGTAAGAACAGGATTACTCATGTCATGAGAGCGCCGTGTGTTTGACAGCCGCTGTCTCAGCCAGCACTGAGACTGATCCTGGGACCTTCAGGACTTGCAGTGCTGAGCACCAAGTGCTTGAACATGAGGTAGCTAGGACTGTAATAGACACATTATCTTTTGGTCATAGCACAGAAGGTTACATGCATTAATCAGAATTGAGGGGAGAATTTTTGTTTACTGTTTGTTATTATTTGTTGGAGGTAACACAGAAAAGACCACATTCTTTTGAAAAATTACATAAAATTATTCAGAAACACTTCTCAACGCCATCATAGTCGGTGGTGTTATTCACATACTATATGGATTGTTACAACGGATTTTTAACCAGAGCATTTAGGTATCAAGCCTCTGGGTCCAGTTTCCCATGGTTTTGGAGACAGCATCACAATGTTAAGTAGTGAAGAACCAAATAAATTTAATTTTTACAAAACCTGACACACCTACAGATAAGTAAGACTGCAAATAAAGTTTTTTACTGTGTTTTTCAGTAGAGAGTTCAGATCTTGAAGTAAGAGATCCATTTCTCCTGCCTATCCTGGTAAGCCACTAGATTAGACACAGCAAATTCAAAAAACCTCAACACTTTTGCCTTACATACTATCATTGATTTTTCACTGACTTACCACCTTCAGAATTTTCTTAGAAGTAGCATACAGAGGTGAGTATCACATCTCATTATTCTGAAAAATGTGAAGCATAGTATGTTCCCTAGTACAGATGCTGCAGACTTTTCTAATGTACAGTTCATATGACCTTTTGTAATTGCCATTCTTATTCAACACCCTCAACTGTTAGTCCAGGGCATCCATACCTAGGCAGTCCTTACGTTGCAGCACTTTGAGAAAGGCTCCCAAATTTTCCCTGGGAGAAAGCAACTTGCAAAGGCATCATTTCAAGTCCTGCATTACAGCAGTATTTTTAATTCTTTTTCATCCTAATCTGTGCATAAAATATTAGTACGGATGTAACCCATTAAAGGGCTTTGGATAAGGGATGAAGAACAGAATTCTGTAAAAGGTATTTTACTGGGGGGAAAAAAAAGCAGGTCTATTAGGAAATCCAGGTTTTACCAGTTGTCCAGTTTTAGAAGTATGGCTTTGATTTATGGATCAAAATTGCTCATTTATTATTTTATCTATACTGCTTTGGGCAATTTTGACAGTTAAAATTTAGTTTTATTGACCAATGCAGCCGGTTTAGCCACAAGGGGACTAATGCACACACAGCCTGCTGCACTCAAAAAGCTATGATTTGATTCCATGACCAAGTCAGACTGGGAATCGCAACCAACATAACAATAAGTTCCAAATCTCGATGCTCGAGGCAAAATACTTACTCTAAAACACAATCAACCTTTAAAAGAAGGTGGGAAAGAATTTTGTGATAGGAGCCTCCGTGCACCGTTTACTGTAGCTGATCTATTCCACCAATGCTGCTGTCAGCAATGGACGCAGAGCAGTACAGAGGAAACCTTTCTTTAATGATTGTGGACAACAGATAAAGCTGGAAGAAGGAAATGAAAATGCAAAAGAGAATCAAAGGTGTGCTCTAGTACTATGGCTTACCAGGGATGTGAGTCTGAGAAAACTGTCTTGAACTTTGCCTTTTTTTTTTTAATAAACCACATTTTATTCATATGTACATAAATATGCATGTATTCATGTTGCAGTATGAAAGACTTACAAGTTTACTTAAAAAACTTACTGGAATGATTTTAAGCCAATGTTAATTTAGGCCTATCCTATTATAAAATTAGCAATCTCAATTTATTGCTCCATTGTGAAGCCCCTTGTGATACATAAACAAATCTCTGAAGAGAAACAAATCAATAAAGTGTCTAATTTGATTAACCATGTTTTTAAATTCATCAAGACAACTGTACAAAAATAAACCACTTACTTGTCAGTATTTTCCACGTCTTCTTTTCATCATCATAATACTGAACCAAATTGCTGGGTAGCCGGTCAGGTCCGGGAGGCAATCCTCCAACCAATAACAGCATTTTCTTATTGGAACGAATTCTTCACCCAAAACAAGAGGAAAGATGAACAACCACATTACTGAGGAGTATTTTTAGTGGCAACAAAATCATAACCATCAAAAGAATGTTCACTGCTTGCAGTTTTCTATTTCATTTTTTGTGTTTCTTTCCCCAATCATGTCTCAACAATTTTTTGAACCAAGCAGAAAAATGATCAGAAAAGCTGCATATCTCTCTGCTCATGGAATAATAAGCTTCCTTTATGCAATTTGTTAGAGGTTCATTCTAGAACGACCTTTTTCTTATATTATCCCTTTAAATCATCACTCTTTACAGCTGAATACACATGAAATGCTCTGGAGTTGTACTAAGGTTAAGCATTAAAGTTGCATGTCAAAAATCGTATTAGTCAAAATCATTATTATAAGCCATTCTACACTCAAAGAACCTTGAAAAAATTAAGGTTATGCAGAGAGTTTGTGAGCCAACTCTTTAATCACACACTGAACTTCAGATATATAGTTTAGTACAATTAGCAGCACTGGGCTAATGGTTATGGGTTAAACGCTACTTACAAGCACTTTTGTTTGTTTAATTTAGTCCAGACTCTCGCTTTCCCTCTCCCCCCCAGCTCCCCCCCCCCTTCTCTTTGCTCTCCCCCTGTGCACCACTGGCTATAGCAACACCAATTGGTAAAAATGAGACTGTGATGTTGTTGTGAGCCTCCCCAGAGTGGAGCCCTGCCAATGCTTGCCACTGATCCAGCGGCATGAACCTGCTCAACTGTGCAAAGTCACTCTAATTCCCTCCCTCTGTTTTTCTACCTTCTCCCCCAGGGGGCAACCACTGAAAGGAGTGACTACCCACCCATCAAGAGCTGGCAATTCGCTGCTATTAACCGTGACCGTGATTCCCAATCTGCCTGGCAGTTCTTAAGAACAGGACTGCAATGTCTCATATGCAGTAAAAGTGGTTATCTGCACCCTGGCCTCCAACGCTCCACCTGATGAATGTACAATTTCTTTGCAACATTAAGGGATTTAGCACAATTGTAAGCGAAAAGGGGAGGGGAGGCCCAGACCCCCAGATGAGCCCTGATGCTTTAATAGTCACTTCGCATATAATTGAACTTTCATCAGTTATACTAAGCTTGGGTGTGATAACGCTGAAATAAAGGTCTACGCTCAAAATGTTCCCGTGAAGTAGGATGGTGACACAGCCTGGAAAAAAATGCATCGACACAACAAATATGCAGGGGCACCACGTGTTTGACGGAAGGGGCCCTTGCCAAACACCAAAATTGTTCCAAGCGTGACAACACTGCTGTAGCAATCTGTGTTTCAGTCTGCAGCAAACACTCCTGGCCAAGAAAGGTACAGAATGCCACAAACCAAAGCTCACCACCACAGAGCCACGTACGGCGCAGTCAAATTGCCACCCAGGAGCTCCAATGTCAGCAGTGCTCCAGCTACTACCTAGAATGAGTGTTGGGGACTCACCAACTTACATTTCTATCAAGACTGCATCCTTTCTTGAGAAGACTACACAAAACAAACTAGATTGTGCTGCAGAGACGCACTACCCAAAAGGAACCTCCTTCAGGAAGGGAGCACGCGGCTGAAGGCTCGATCCACACGATGCTTAGGAATAAAACCTTTCAAATGGCTATCCAAAAGACAACTACAGACTGCAGATGCATTTATCACAAGGAGGGCCAGGGAATTACCCGGCAGATGTCCCTGTTTGTTTTTAAATGGATTCAGGGCTCAGGGAAGGTCGTGAGTTGACAGAAGAGGAAATGGAACCCTCACTGCAGGGGCAGGAGCGACACCACCGGGGCAGTGACACCCTCCCACGCTGTCCTACCCCTCCGTTTCGCTTCTGACTTTGGGGGGAGCCCCTTCAGTCTTTCTGACAAGCCAGCCTTTGAGCTCTGCACTGAACCTGCTACGTACTGCCAAACGATGACTGCTACCTGCCCACCAGCCTCTATCTGTGTAGGGTATCAGGAACCACCTCGAGATCGCTGTCGGCACTGACTGCTCTCACTGAGAGCAAGCTCTGGGGAAAGCTTTCCTAAGCACTGCCAGCATCTTGAAACGTTCAATCTCCCCGGTAAAGTTTTTAATGAGGGAGCATTTGATAAAAACTATGCAACACAGGAGCATGATAAACTGTTTTTGGTATGAGTTAGGGATGACTGCACACGTAACAAGTGGCAGAGCAAACCAGAGCCATAAGTCAGTTATGCATGGCCATCCCTAACGATAGAGAATAAATAGTTTATTCCAACCCTCTTGTGTTGTATGTTATATCACAATCAACTCCCTGTGTATTGTAAAATTCAGAATGCCCTTGCAAGGTTTACTTGATAAAGGAGTTTATTTTGATTTTCATCTTTCATCTGTAAAACTCCCTTCTAACTCCAAAGCACTGTGAAAAACCAATGAATGGCCAAGGCTCGATAGTTAAGATGAAGAATGAAATGTCAGATGTAACTCCGAGTTTCCAGACTTTGGCAGCTGCAACTATCCTTAACATTACTTTTTCAGCTAAACAATCTGAGAAGCTACTGTTTCTTGCGATAGAGCAGCACTGCTGCATGAGAAAGTTTAAAAAATATTTAGTATTTTCACATGTTTAAAATGGGAAGTAGCATGAACAGAAGCCCTTAATAAAAGTTTAACAAGAACTTAATAGTCAGCACAGGGAACTCTCACATGGCAAAAAAGAGACGGGTTCCTTTACTCAAAAATATCCAATTCATCTATACGGAGAGCTGTTCCAGTGAACCAAGTAAAGATAATGCAGTGAGTGAAAATATGCATGTTTTAAACTGATGTGTTTTCTTGCAGCCAATTCTGCTTTTTAAGCTTTGGTGTCAATTGCTACATTTTAGGGTTTGAAAAAAACCCATCTTTATTGCATTATATTTGTGTTTTATATTGCACTGAGCGGTACTGTTAACATCTTACAACACATTCTGAAATACGAAAAACATGGAAATGATCACTGCTTATACACAGAAGACTTTTCCAAATATTAATAAAAATGTAATTCAGTGAAACACTACAATGAAGGCAGGATTTAAAAATATGTGTAATACCTTAGCAAGCTAAAGTTTCTCCTTTTCTTGCATTATTACATGTTTGCTATTTGGACAATTCAAGATTACCATGTGAAACATTCTGCACTGTATCTGAAACACTCTTCATAGTCCTTATTTCACAGTGTAATATACTACTCAGTTACATGCCGTGGTTCACAGTGTCCCTAGCAAGTCTATTATGATCATCTTGTGTTAAATTAACAGTAGTGGGTCCTGGTCAGGGAAGGCTAAAATAAAGTTAACTGTGACCAGGCAGGCTGATGTCATGGCAAAAACCTGAGATAAACTTATCCGTACCTTATCCTAAAAGCATTTCTTATACCTAGAATCAAAAACTGTAGTTCTCGTTGATGAACAGTGTTGTTATTCTGCACACACTTTGCAGCTTCTGTTCTGCAAAGATTTTAGAACACTTAATTCACCTTAATTAAGTTCCTGGGTACCCCATGTGGTGTGAAATTTATTTTGTCTACTTACAAGACTGGAAACCAAAGTATATTTTAAAGTCAACATTTTCAAACTTATATCATTTCCTTCGGGAAACCAATCTTGGAATTTGAAAACTCATGTAAGTGGCTTCATTCTCAGAGACGCTGAATGCCCACCAACATCTCTAAATCCTACTCACCTCAAAGGTAACTGCAGATGCTCTAAAACTCAGGTCACTAGTCCATAATCTAAACTAACCATGAATACACAGGGCAAAATGCTGAGCCCAAGAGAGTTTATCAACTCATCAGGAATCAGTAGAAAAGACAGTAACAGACCTCAATACTCTTGATAACCACTCCCACCCAAAGCTCTTTTGCAACCTTGATAGCCTCATGTTAATGGAAAATGCATGAATGGGAAGTACTCTTCTTGTACATGGTTTTTCTTGATTAGCATATCCATCAATCTGATGGGTTTTCCTTATCTGGGCAGTTAGTAGAAGTTAATTCTACCAAAACTGGCAAGAAAACAAGCCACACCAGCAACAGGCTTGCTCCAGTCTCTTCCAGTTTTTAAACAATGCAATAAGGCTCCCCTCTCTGCATCAGGGAATGCAAAGAAATGGAAACAATACAATGATGAAGTGGCAGTCCTGTGGCTCTTGACGCATCCGGTGTAGTGTTACACATCAGAAAGAAAACTGCATGTTAGACATACAGGGGATCATGGTAATCAATGGGGGGAAAAAAAGACGATTCAAATATACTTTCTGCAACTCGGGGCTATAGTAAAACCAAAAGCCTGGATTGTTAATTCTCTTTTAATATAGGCTAACACCATGGCTTTGAGTATTAAGTGGGCCAGGTGGCTCATTGGAGCAGGGATCTCCCACACGTGGGGTGCCTCGCTCCTGCTTCAGAGCCAACCTTACACAGAGCAGAGCCAAACCAAACTTCAGGTTTGCCTTGAACTCATGGAACACAGGCGCAAACAACACCAGCAGAAGATCAGCCCAGATCCAGCAAGAGCAGGCGAATGGGTGGTGAATTTTACTTACATCCACAAATCTCATTACATCAAAGGATTTGAGAAACTGGAGGCCAACACAGAGTGACACTGTCAAAACAAGAAGTAGCAACAATCAAACGTGGCTGTACTAACCTGCAGCAGAAACAAAACTCTGCAGTGAGGTTTAGATACCAACCTCAAGGTAATGAAACAAAGAGAGAAATACACTGTCCCGATCAGTATTTAAGTTGCAGACCTTTTGTTTGTTAACACTAAAGACTTAATTTAATGTTCAGAAACCGGGACGGTCCTTAGCAACCTTTTACTTCTAAAAAGGCATCTGAAGGATTGTTGTGTCCAACAAAAATGTAATGGAGAATCCAGTTGCAGTCTGCAAATCTGAACTGATGCTGTAGGCATCCATTTGCCCATGACTGAAGAAACTGTTTTGCCATTATAGAACACTTGATGAGATCTTTGGCAACTACCCTGCTCCTGGGTAGGCATTTCAGTGCAACAGAAATGTCATATGAAAACTGCTTATTTCAGTGGATTTTGGCTACTACAGTTGACTGCAAAGATAGTCATGATTAGCAACACGTGTTTAATACAGAGAAAATACAATTATCCAGGAGTTTGACTATGAACTTGACGAACGTCGTAAGATACAATGTAAAACATATTTTAGGCAGAGAAATTTTGTGAGCCTTTGTTATCACATAAAATGAATTATTGAACATAGAATCATAGAATCACTTGGGTTGGAAGAGACCTTCAAGATCATCGAGTCCAACCATAAACCTACACTGCCAAAACCACCCCTAAACCATCACATCACAGCCTGTAGGTAAATACTCACTCAGAATCTCTTCCTAACCCTACAGCACTGCCAGGGAAAGGACCTGAGCTCTCACAGCCACCAGACTAAGTCCTGCAGATCCAGAGTTCTACTGGAATTCTGACCCACCAGGAATCTCCTCCTTATGGGCAAAATATAGACCTAAAACAACACCTCAGTTTTGTGAAAACCTAAAGTATGTTGAGGATTACCTAGGTCACTTGCAAGTTACGACCAAGAAATTATTTAGTTCTTAGATTCAAAATATGTTCAAACACATAAACCGAACGTATAAAGGTTGCTTAACGAACGGATTTTTCTGACTCTTCTATGGCGCGCCTATTGCCCAAGCCACACCTGAAACATTGTGAAGAAAATTTCTATTAATACTGTACCTGAAAAACAGTCTCATTCACTTTGGTGCCATGAAAATTCTGTTTTTCTTCTTCTAAGCATGTGGACATGCTTAGGCTCCCTGTAACATTCACTGAAGAGGTTCGGTGATGCCCAAGAGACACTCACTCTCCTGCTTATTTAATACATGTTGCTGACCACTGACAGACTGCAGTTTAAGAACATGAATACTAAGCTGGGAATGATTTGCTGCAGACATTGACTGTTATTTTTGTCTTCTGAACCTACTCGAAAGTTTATTTTTGTCCGGTACATTTTTTTTTCAAATGCACAGGAAAAAAGCAAAGTCCCTTTTTGCTCCAACAACATTCTTTCCTTTTTGCCTCTATCCGAAAAGCAAAAGGAAAGTAAATCTTTTGCCTGATAGGCCATTCTTAACTGTTGCAAAGTTATTGGACAAATTAAGGTTTCCTTTATATGCTGTTAGTTCTACAGTTGCCAAAGAGTTTTCCATTCCCTGTATTAAAATAACTTATGTGTTTGGAGCTCTGAATTTTCTTTATGAATCCAATCTCATTGCTCTTACTAATTTAGAATGTTCTCTAACTAAATCTTGAAGAGTTAGGGTATTTTTCCAGCTGTAGGATTTTTACAGTGCATGTCCCTTCCTTTTGGGATAAGATCCCCTGAACTAAGATAGCTTAGGGGTGGACAACTATCCTGGAAGAGCAGCAACTACAATCAGTGTACGTTTGGGGAGAAGACAAAGGGGCATCCTTCTCATCTTTTGTCTCCCTGTATTACTAGCTTATTCCTCATCTGAACAGGAGACTTGGTACAGTTCTCCAGAAAGATGCTCAGTAGTTTTTCCATACGGAGTCCTGCCAAGGTTGCTGCATCCATGTACAACACTGTTGTTCCTTATACCTTGAGACAAGCTTTAATAGATGCGTTGCCTATGGGAGATCATGAACAGTACTTCTATAGTGACGATAACTACACAAGTAGATCATTTGAACACAAGTCTTTAAATCCACTGAGGTCTGAATGCTAAAGACATCCTTACTAGCCATATGGTGAATATCTGAAGCACTGAAAGGGATCTGAATCAAATGCATTTTACTACCAAAGTTTGTATTGGTAAATGGGTCACAAAAACTCCCGTGTCAGGAATCTTATTAGCAAAACTATTCAAACAACTGATTTTCCATATTGTCGACAGTTCTGAAAAATCTTAAAGAAATTCCCTTGATCCTGAATACCTTTAAAAGTAAAACTGAATGAAATGTCAAAGCTAGATGCTTTTGCAATTTGCTTTCCCTTTCACTACCTTCTCCCTTTTTTTTGTTTTAGACAGAAGTGGTAGAATGAAAATTGTTTTAGAATGCTTCAGGGTGGTCAAATCCTCGTTTTTCCCCTATGAAATTTCAGCCAACTCTTCTTTTTGACTTTCAGGCTGTGAAAAGTCAGAAGGTTCATTTTTTGGTTTGATTCTATATCAGATGTCTATGACAACAGGAGGTCTCTGCATCAGAGGCTGCGTTCTCCCCAGCTGAGGCTCCTTTTCCTTAGGAAGCCAAGGAGAAGAAACACAACTTGCTGCTGCCTCACCCAAGGTACAACTGCTTACCTTTCGCAGTGCTTTTTCTTTTTTTTTTTTTCTGAAAGGAGGCAGCAGTCAGGGAAGACAGGAAGAACCAACTGTGGCACCAACTTCTATTTACTTCCAGCTCCAGTGCAAACGGTGTGTTTCCATTGAACTTGGCAGCTGATAATATTTGCTCAAAGTTTATTGTCTGCTTTCCAAGAATACAGCAAGAACTGTTGACTACTAAGTACTAGGTACAACGGTCTTTAAAGAAAATTTCATGAAGGCAGCAAATACGAAAAATGATGCCAGGAATTATCTACTAATGGATTTCTTTAATTTCTTTACATGGACCTTTGGCAAACCCCTAATACTGGTTTACCGTGATCTGTTTCAATAAAACCAACAACAGAGAGGTATTTATAGAGCAGTGAAGTCCAGTTCAAAACTTACATTCAGGATTCCTATTAACTTCCACACTCAATCTTTTTCAGCCATGATTCGCAAAGGATAACAACAAACTGCTAGTTAGAAAACTGGTCTGATTTTAAAAACACAGGAGTTGTTTGAAAAGATAAAATGGTGTTTTTACAGATTATGAGGATTTTTTTCCGTAACGTGAGTTTAACAGAACCAAAGCTTTTTTCCTGGCAAATTATTTGCTGTTGATTTTGCGTTCCAGGTTTGCTATCCTCACTCCCCTTGCCCCCAAGGCTCAGTGTACTTTGAATATAAATCCAAAAAATTACACCATCGCAGCTCTGTGCCACTTCTGTTCAACAGTTACATCAGGCAAAGAGAGAACAGAAAAGCCTCAGATGGGACATGTAGGCAGACAAGTGTGTGTGATGCTCATCATGATCCTACAGCACTCCTTTTGTAAAAGGTACACTCGAAGTGTAAATCATACCAGGAGGACATGGTTTCAGAGGGAACTTCCTTACCTAGGAGGCTCTGCACAACCTGTGACTCACGTTCTCCCTGACAGGACAGTCCTGGACTGTGTTGCCAAAGCATGGGCAAGAACAGCACAGGACCTCATGGGAGACAGCTCCACTCTTTCAGTCTGTGATGTGTACATGAGCTGCACAGATTGTTGTAGGCGGTGGTAAGGGACACCTTTACTTAAGTACAGCATTTGAGGAGGAAGTTCCCATTTTCCTAGACACTTTGCCTTCAGTTTGAGTGGCTTAATAAGTTTACTTTTTCTAAATCGACTTCATTTTCCCTCTAGAACAAAGCGACTTGAGATCCAGCAGAAGACTTTCCCCCTTGGAAAAAGACGTTAGAGATGGAGGTACCTCTCTGGGTGTAAATTAATATAGAAGGGGAAAAAGGTGCACACAGAAACCCCACTGGCATCCTGTGCACCAGCACCAGGTGTACCAGGCTTTACATCTTCCATTACTCTGCCTTCTGTATTCTGCCAGGTGCATTTTAATAAATGCAGCCTGTGCCTGCATTCCCAGCCCTTCTGCAAGAAACAAAAGCAGGCGGCACTCCTGCAGGAGTTGAAGGAGAAGGACCAGCTTAGCTGGCTGCAGCAGCCACAGAGAGGGAGGAAGCAACTTCAAGTGCTAAAAAGGGCAGGGTGAAGGAAAGCTGAGGAGCAGGTAGAGGTGAAGCTCAGGTAGGACAAATCTGGGAAAAAGCCCTATCTGGCAGAGTGGCTTGAGAGCAAGGAGGAGCCCATGAGGCAGACTGATGGGGGAAAACGAGTACTTTGGACATTCAAAAGGCTTTCAAGTAGGGAATTTTGCTATTCTGGAGCAAAAGAGGGCAGGAGGTAGAAAAGGAGCTGGAGGTGTTGGGACTACAGACATACGCCTAAGGACATAAATCTGGAGAGGACGGAGGTTGGCAAAGGAGACTACCTCAGCTAGTACCTCTGAGCAGCACACCAGCTGGCAGGGAAAGGGGAGTACCTGCACATGATACCTGTCACCCCTTCTCCATCTACAGCTGTTGGGAAGACACTTGCCCGTAAGACCGACCATTAAATACACTTTATAAATTACATTTCTCTAAACGAGTACTTTAACTTGGCCAAGAAAGCGGCTACCACCAACAGGTTGCAAGGATTTTACCAGCCAAGACATACGTGTCTTTAAGTAGTCTCCAAAGGAGCGTCCTGACCCACGGCAGTCCTTGTAGGACAATGGTGCTGCCTCTGACAGAAACCTGAGCTCCAAGCCTCCCTCCCTCTTGCATACTCCACATCCCTCCACTTACACTTCAGCCCTAGCCTGTCTCCAAAGGCAAATGAATGCACGTAAGGCAAGTAAGGCAAGTAGGTGAGACTAACTAGGATTAAACTGACTATAGGTCTGTGGTTCACTTCCCCGCAGCCTCTAATGTGTCAGTCTCCCTTCTGCAGCTCAGCTGAGAGAGTCCTGGCACAGGTACAATTTCCTGATATTAGTTCAGGCACGTAAGACCTGATCCAAAGCCCACTAAAATAAACCGGAGCCTCACGTTCACTTCATCCACACCATAATGCAAATGTTAATAATTCACATACGTTTTAAGGTACGGTTTTTATACGGACATTACTTTGGGTTCTGAGATATTTCTCAATTGCAATTAACCATGAGAAAATATTATTTATAAATCCAAATATTGGTGTCAGGATCACAAAAAAGGGACAAGCAGGTGGCTGTTACCAGAACACACAACAAGGTATCTGCGTGAAAAAACAAGCTACAACCACCTAACACGCTCTACTGAGATCCTACAAAAATCTTAGCAGAAAAAGAGGTGAAACTGAACTACAGTCTGTGAGATTTGTAGACAAATAGTGTATTCAAGAAGGAAATTATTTGCCAAACTTAATTGCTAAGTAATATAACTAGTTTCTTTGAATTTTTAATCTCCTCTGTAGATAGTAAACCAGACTGGTATATGTCTTCCACATAAATGCTAGTGTCTCATGCTGTTCATGGCTTTGCATTTTCCTTCTTCGTCAACAGTTACCACCTTCCTACTGAGTGAAAACTGGCCTTATCATCTATGCTTGTTGCATTTGCTATCACTTTCACTAATATTATCTAACACCAAACAGTCTGGATGACATCTTCTCCCAGCTAAAATTAAAGAAAAATAAAACCCTCTACAATTAGCTTCAGCAGGACCAGAATTTGAACTTGTCATCTCCCCAAGGTCTAGCAGTCCAGGGAACAAAAGTACAGAAAAACAGCTGGGTCTATACGTGCTGGGACTTCACTGAACCCTGAAAACGGCATGGTCAGGCTTAGCCTTCTTATCTCTTTGTAGTTTTATTCCCCTCCTTTCTCTTTTACTGTTTAATTCCACATTTCCTGCCTACAAAATTTCCCATCTCAGGTCACTTGGTTGATCCCTCTCCATTTTTCTTCCCCCACATCTAAAATAGCTTTTTCAAAAACTGAAATACTTAGCTCTTATTGACAACAGATGCTGTTCCTGCCAAGAAGTAGGGTTTTTTTCCTTTGGTTTCATTCCTTCGCTTCTTTTTATCTGCCGGGGTCTTTTTTGTTTTGCTTGTCTCCCTTCCTGTCTGGTATCCTTTTCACTCTTCTCTCTTCAAAACTGTTGTTCTTTCCCCTTTTCCCTCATCTGTACTTCATTGCTTCCGCTACTCATGTCCTGTTTCTCCCCTGGGGTATCTAAATTCCTTTCCCCTCTCTCCCAGAATTACTTTCCTCACTCCCCGCTGCCTTCTGGTACCTGATGCGGCTGTACAGACATCTAACTACTGCTCTGCCTGCAAATCCTGGAAGGAGCCGCCCAGCCCAAACTCCCACTGACCTCGAGAGGAGCTGCGTGTGTCCTGCAGCCGACAAACAACTCCCAGGCTGTAGGAAGCTGCCTCTTCCCACCCAGCCTACCTTCTCACTCACGTCTGTCTGGAAAACGGAAGTCATTGTAAATAGTTACAGGCGAGCAAAACCATAAAATCATGGCAATGGCTATAAAAAGGCAGCAATATTTAGGTAAAACATTTAATAATAAGCCCTGTAATTTAAATATTTTTTCTATAATGCTCCATTCTCTGTCTACAGTTATATTCTGCACTAGCACAAGCAAAATTAAAGTTAAAATCTAGGCATTTCATAGAAGTGATGTCTTTTTAACCATTTTCATTGTTGCAAGTAAACATGGAAGCAATAATAATTCTTGTCAGCTCACTCATCTTTAAAAGCAAAATTCTTTCCAGCAACACAGTAATGTTCTAATCCAGAACTTTTTAAAAATTGAAAACACATACCATGTATTATACAAAATATATTCTATTACACAATAAAGCACAGAGACATTTTAATCAACTCAATACTCTAGTGAAGTCCCGAGAGTCAAATAAATAACAGGAAGACGAACATTCCTCTATCTAAATGCATTCTCTTCCCAGAACCACAAAGAACATGACACAGCACAGAGCTACCCGTGTCTCTCAGGGACAGACAAACATCACATAAGTTTAATGTTCAGGGTCACCATAATGGGCCTGATCCAGTCCATGTTGAAAACAACTGGGATTTTTCCTCCTCATTTTTCCTACTGATGTCAAAACTGACTGTGCCTCAAGAACTTTTAATAGCAGCTTGTGCGCTGAGGCGCTACTGCAGGTGAGGATCACAGAGGCCAGAAAGCTCCAGCATTAAGCTGGAAAAAGGAAATCAAAGTCAACAGAATTACTAACTTTGCTTAGAGTTCAGCACCTGATTAAATACCAGATCAGAGCCAAAACATCCAGCCCCCCATGGTAAAAGTCCTAAGCCTCAGAGCGCACAGCAGGGTTCACAAGTCAGGAACATCATTCCTCAACTTTTTAAACCATGATCATTTAGTTGCCATACTTTGAAAAACAATTTTACAAAAATGCATCAGGGTGTTCAAGTGTTTGTTACGTTCCCTCAGGCAATTTCATGAAATAAAAATCTGCTCTACCTGCAGGTAAACAGTGTTTTTCACCGTGGCACAAAAGACAATCCAGGTACCTACTACCTATCACTTGCACAGCAGGATCTGCATCTGTAGCACAAACTTTATAAATAACTCTGCTTATAGTGCACAAACTGGCTCTTAGGATCCAAAATCGCTTTCCTCCAGCCCTGACAACAGCAAAAACTTCTGTTTGTCAGAAAAGTGAGCACGTGATTTACCACATAACGAACAAGCTTAAAGAAACCAGTGCTAGTTTTACAGTTACACATCAGAGGAGAATCACCGAATCTCAAGCTTCGTATCATACTAGTTTAAGAAATGCAAGTAGCCCCATCTCCAAACTACTCCAAAGTGGCATTGCACGTATGGATAAGTACGTACCTATGTGTACACGCTTTTTAAGTATGTTACCAAAAAAAAAAAAGTTTTTTTTAAAAAGGCAGAAAAATTATTGGCAAGTTCTAATTCTCAGTGTGATTCTCCTAATTTCTTCAAGAGACAGGAAGCAGGTGGCTGTGGCACTCTGCTGCTTTTATCTCTCACCAACCCACACTGTACTGTGCAGTACTTCTTACACAAGAGGAACAGTTTGTCTCTTTCTAAAGACATGTGAATCTTTCATGAATGACCTTTCATTAAACTTTAAATTCCAAATTACCAAGGTGACCATTGCTCACAGAAAAGGTAATCAAAGTTTTAAAGTTCTTTTCTGTGTAATAATTTTTATCTTCTACTAACGTACTTCACTGTTAGTTACTTTTAAGATTTCCTTGTGCAAATTAGTAACTTAAAGAACTCTTTGCAGATTTTATGCCTTAAAAAAAATTTTACCGAATGAATGTTAACCTGCTAAAATTGCAACGTTAGAGAAACTATGAGTAAGAGGAAAGACAAGTTTGGAAATCTCTGTAGTCTTGGGTATGTTTCTTTTGTTTCTTTGTTCATGTTTAAGAAGGCATTTGTACACTTAGGCAGCCTGATGAAATCTTAAAGTGATTAAGACCCAAAGATGAGCCTTCACGACCTCTATGAATTCCCAGAAATGTTATCCAAGACCAAAAATGAAAATATACCAATTGCATCCTGTATGCCAGAGCATTTCAACAACTCCAACATTTTGACATTTGGAGTAAGTTCTAATGCCTGCTTATAAATGAGAGAAATCTAAATGGTTTTGCTCTGATTTCACCGCCACCAAAGAACCCAATCAGGAGAAGCTAGTTACGACGCTGTCATTAAACACACGCTAAAGTTGAGAAGGCGGCAGTATGTTTTCACCCACTACGGTTTAGCGTCTCTGAAATACCACTGTCTGCACAGATGTGTAGACCTATTACGAATAAAAGCCATGGTATCTGTGGTTTTTGTTGTTCCCCCATAAATCATTAAGTAAGCGCAACTCAGAATCTAATCTAGGTCTACTTCCTTTTGTGTACTCTCCCGCTTGCAGGGAAAGCCAGCTCCCAGCACCAGGAGTATCAGATTCTCGCAGCATCCATGACACTTGTAAGCATTCAGTGGTCAGAACACCACTACATATCCTTCAAATGACATGGACCAGTGAAGCTGGAAGGTATCTTCACTGAACCAAGCCGGTTGGTATCTCAGCAATCCACCAGGACACGAGCCCCGGCATGCCCCCGGCGGCATCTCGACTGAGAAGGAGGTGGTGGTGGGTTTTTGCATTTTCAAAAGTCAACAGTTTTGAATATTGACATGCAAAGGACACACGCCAGCTACAACAGCGGCGTCTCAAAAATACCCTGCAAAATGCTGGTATTCGGTTTTTGGAATAGGATTGTAGGATTTTGGAGTGAGAATCGGTTAGACAGCAAGGTGATAAGCACAACAAAACATTAGCAGAGCGAGCTAGCCAGAGATAATAAAAGAAGGCACAGCATTTCCAAAGTTAAATCATCAAGGTACCCGTTACATGAAGATACAAAGAATCCGCTTCACTAATGCAAACAGAGCGTATTATCTAAAATATTTAATGTTTTTCTTGCTACTGTTAAGTCATTAACAATATCCACCTATTAGTCAAAAAGCTGAATAACACAAAGTGTGCTTTGATTTCTGCACTACCCTGCCACTGTACATGAAAGACAGTATTATCTTTCCATTTCTGAATGAAATGAAGTATAAACACTTTAAAAAGAGAAAAATAAATATCCCCCTCATTTCGGGTGTATTTACTGCTCATTAAACTACATACTGTGCTTCCACTTCCTAACACCAACCTCGGATTGTCAATCTTTGACATCATGATTCATTACCTTATTAAACGAAAATAACTGACATGTCACAGATGTAAGGACTCGCAAGTCACAAGTTTCCACACACAACATGGGCATCACCCGAACACCCGCAATACCGGGCCGCACACGACTAATTATGCCGTTACTTGTGGAAATAATTCATTAGACTTAGGACTTGGCTATCACGGCTTTACAACGCTCCGAAGACGCAACTCTCTTGAGAAGTAACGACGAGTGGGGGGGACACACAATAAACAACTATGGCCTGTAATAAATTAATTACAACAGGTTCCCAAGGCGCGGTCTGCCACACGCAGGCTGAAGCCCCACGGCCACTCGTTGGCCCCACGGACCAGCCGGCGCGGC
>VZSF01006577.1:0-29014 GCA_013398295.1 Chionis minor
ATAAAAATAGAATAAATAAATACTAGCCCTAGCGAAACCTTCACGTGCTTCGTACAAAAAATCCCTTCCGCCATCTGGGCATTGGTAAATCTTTGTTTATTCTTCTAAAAAGCAGGATCACCTGGCGTGCAAGAAAGTTCTCTGAAACAGTTCTGAACATATTTGAATTTCTGAAGTCAAAATGTAGATGGTGCAAATCAATGGAATACTCTGGAGGGTAATAATCAAAGGTGGGTCTAACACGTAAAGACCACGAAGAGAAGTTTAACCTGCCCTTTGTCTTCCACATGGGGAACATGATGTTTCTTAACTCAAGACTTCTATGAAGTCATTGACAAAAAGATGAAAATCTTAGAGCACTCAGCAACAGACACAGCACTCTAGAAACTTTAAAGGACACTTAGTACAGATGCGTTAATCCTCAAGTCGGAATGCACAGAAAGTCTCTGAAGGAAATAGAAATTTTGTTTAAAAATATTTAGAAAATAGGAAGAGAAGCATAATTTGAAAATATTAACCGCCTTAATGGTACATATGCTTCGTCTGTTCAAATCCTGTGTTAAAACAAACCCCAGTTGTTAAGCTGATACCAGATGACATCTAACAGATGCTAACAGACAAGACAGCATGCTCTTAATTTAAATCATCTCAAACACCTATAATCTCAAAGATACACTAAATTACATTACTCCAGAATTTTTCTGAATTGAAATGGCATGGCAGTAAGCTTTCTCCTAAGAAGGTCTACTTTCCTAATGATTTCCATTCTATCAAAAACGTGCAAAGGTTGAATTGAGAATACGCTGTGTTGTCTTTACCTCCTGCCTTCAGCCCTCCAAGTATACGAAAATCGATGAAGTTTTACAACGCTTTCACAAACGAAGCACTGAAAATCTCATCACTACAAACCCTGAATACCTCAGTGGATAAAGCCACGGAAAATGGACTTTCCATACTGGAAAATGCTTCTGGTGCTCCCCAAGACGTACATATACAACTTGAAATCCTCATCCTTTGTTGATTATTTTTGGCCCTCACAGGATTAGCATCTAACTGACTTTTCACTGCAGTCAACGTAATCCACACACTTAAAATTTGACGCCTTTGTTTATGCGATGGCTTCATATGGTTTCAACCAATAAAGTAAGAATTTAAGGAATTGCGTGCTAAATAATACAGCCCTTCATTTGTAAACAATGTAAGATTACTTACACCAAAATTGTCTGAATTGTGTTCTCTAAAACATACATTCCTCCTCTCCTGCACGTACTTAGCAGAGAAAAGTTCGCTGGAGAGCTCAAAGTAGCTCAAAGATGGTAGACACCAAAGAGGTCGCTTGGTCTCACCATTCAAAAGACTTTTGCCAAAATGCCTCCTCTAGGAAAAAATAAAAGCAACTATATCCCGTTGTATTTTTGCAAATACTTTTTATCTCTTCGCTGCATTTCGGCTGGCTCCTGAAGGAAAACAAGCCTTATGCCGTTAAGCTCTCCGTCCATTTCTCCGTGTGTCTGTCCATCTGTACATCTGAAATAAACTCCGTTGGCCAGCGTCAAATTGCTCTGGCGGGAGGACAGATGTCTTGCACAATGTTTCTCAAACTTAGCAGAAGTGAAAGGATAACTTTTTTTTTTTTACTGGTTCACATCTAAACGTTGCCGTAAGAAATAAAAGGATCATAAAATGATAGAATCATAGAATCACTTGGGTTGGAAGAGACCTTCAAGATCATCGAGTCCAACCATAACCTACACTACCAAAACCACCCCTAACCCATGTCCCTCAACACCGTGTCCACCCGTCTTTTAAATACCTCCAGGGACGGCGATTCCACCACCTCCCTGGGCAGCCTGTTCCAATGCCTGAGAACCCTTTCAGTAAAGGAGTTTTTCCTAACATCCAACCTAAACCTCCCCTAATAGATGATAAAGACCGATCGAGTTGGGACATGAAATCCAGAAAACAATGTCCATGTTTCTTCAAGAATTGTTAAACACACGTGTGATTCATTGCCTTGCGTTAGAATAGGTTTAGTTCTAGGAACAAAGAGAACATTCATCACAAAATCTTAAAACCACAGAAACTAACGCTTGCACTGAATTCAACGCACAGAATTCAACCATTGTTCTATTGGTTTTATAAGGCACTGACTTACATGTCAGCCATGGTAATTCTGGTATCAAAATTGGGTTTAAATACAGAACACAGAATGGATGTAAACAGTGTTGCTCAGCAACAGAAATGAAAGAGGATGTATTTTTACACCCTGACAAAATTATTACAACTATGTATTCAATTCCAGCATAAGAATTCGACTCTGCTATCAAAGAATATTTGTATCTTTCCATAACACAGAAATTTTCTAAGTGGGTTCTGCTTAAATATTGACCGTTTTGCATAAATGGAATTCTTTCTAAAATGTTGCTTAGGGAGCCTGGACAGAACCAGGCACAAGGGTTATGTCTCAAGTCTTGCTTGGACAAATCCTGCACAGTTTATTTAGTAATTAGCAATGAAAAATCATTTCAGATCACTAGATCTGAATCTAGATCACAGATCACAAAAAGACATCTTTAAAGATAAACCACTATTTGATCGCCGCTCTCACTTCCTGCCACCCACTATCATGCGCATTGGAGAATGATCTGAGTGAAAAAAAATCCAAATTTCCTGGAAAATGCTGAGTATCGACCCATGGCTTGGGGGGCTGTTGGCTGCACAGAACGTTTCCCTGATGAAAATCTCGACAAAGTGGACTTTGGAGAAGCCAAGCACAAGATTTTTTATGGAAATCATGAAATTTACAGCAACGCCACTGGTTCGTTTTAACTCTAAACTGAATGTAATTTCTCATTAATAATCATAAGGCAGTATTTCACTGCATTTAGAATGATTACGGGATTTTATGTTTTGGATGACTAAGTTGTCATGCAAGTCCCTTCTAAGCCTTAAAAAAGCCATCCATGATTAGACATATCACTAAATCTGTAAAGGGGACTCGTAAATAAAGTATTCGAATACATTCTGACTTGCTCAAATTTAATTAAATATATTAAAACACTCTAAATCCATCTTCATGTATTTCCTTATGATTCAGTTACTTGGTGGTGGGGGAGAACAGAAAAATTTGACCCTATAAAACTACTATTCATGAATCCTTACTATACTTCCAGAGTTCCCTAAAAGTTGGGAAAAAACACATAGGGTTTGTGGCAGGCTCAATGACTCAGAAAAAGCCATTATAGTAAGACCCAAACATCATCTAAATAACATACAGCACAATTAACCTTAAACAGTATGTAATTATGATAAGCTTCATAGTTCTAATTACTTTTCAGTAACACTGCTATAAAGTGAGTTGATTTATAAAATAAAATGTGTCACAGGGCATCTATTTATATATTTTTAAAGCAAGTATTTATGAAAGGATATAATTTTCCAGCAAATATCCAGCTTGCTGTTAATCTCCAGACCTTTTGCTTGTTGCCTTTCTTCTTCCAGCTGCTTTGTATTCGCAAACTGCGTCCCGTCAGCCGGGGATTCTGGGAAGGTCTCAAAATTGAACTTGTCAACTTGGATAGCCATACTGTAGCAAAGGGAAAAGAAAGAGAAAAAGCCCAGGATTTTTACTAGAACAATTTTACAGATATTACTTCGGCAGAAAATGCAGACCACTCTGAAACGAAGCACTACAATATTAGTACATTTGTCTCGGTGGCATCTAGCCTGTATACTACTGATATATAAGCCATATGATTTATGCTACTGAAAACAGAAGTCTAAAGTCTATTAAAGATGGTAAGATTTTAAAAAAAAAAAAAATCATCAATCAACATCTTAACGCCTTTGTGAGTGGTACACAAGACATCTGTTTTGGAGTTGCAACCAGTTGACCTTATTGTGGTTCTGCAGAGGTTCATCTGCCGTCACTCTCGGTACGTCGATGCTCCTGGTGTGCCTAAAAATTGCTGAGAAAAAGGCAACAAGACCGGGCCAAATGCCGATGGACATACTATTTAAGGTAGTCTACTAATGCCAACCTATACCCAAGCGAAGCAAAATATTATATACAAAAGTGTCTCCTGTAGTGAAGAGTCACTTACAAAGCCACGTGCGCTTCATGGCTTTTCCGAGCCAACTTCCTAAATTTTCCTTTAACATTTCCTTATAAAACTCAAGAAGGAAGGACAAAATAACCACAGTACTAGGGCCTAAATGTGGCCCCTGTCTTTTTCTTTGAGAAGATCCTTGAATCTTGCTTAATGTATCTCCATGAATTACAGGCAATATTAATTTCAGTATCATAGTATAATTCATTGGTAGTAAATGGTTAAATAATTGCTTTATTAAATGTACAGTAAGGCATAAAAGCAAATTAAATTAAATATATTACGCTATAATGCATACTAAATACTTATATGTTAAACTAGAATCACTAATCTAATATAAAAGGGAATTTAGACCAGCTCACATCACATGAAATGTGGTTATAGCAGATCTAATATACTGTGCTGCCAAAACAGCTTTAATTTCCTGAATCATCTGAAATAGAAAAATAATTAGGGAAGAATTAAAATATATTGCTCTTGAGATGACTTTGCACTTAAGGAAAACAGAAGACCAAGCAACAGCTTTGAAACCCATTCGTGATTAAATGCAACTACAATCTAAGAAGGGGTGTGGGAAGGGCATTTCACAAAAACACAGGATTACTATTATTCCTTTATCTACTTCTACAGATAAACGGGAAAACATATTCCATAAACGTTGCCAGAAGGAAAACACTAGGAACAAAAGTCGACAAGAAAGGGCTTTGAAAGCCCCCTGGTCCGGAAGAGATTTTCTAGAATTAGCATTAATTTAAGAGAATTTTGACCCTAAAAGAAACTGGGAGAAAATACAGGGCAATTACAAGAAGAAGGAATAATCTAGTTTATGAAGTTTACTGTGTAAAGAAGAACTTATAGAGGCCACCACGCTTCACCCTGAGCAAAACCCAATGTCTCAGGAGAAGCTCTTAATGTTCCAAAAATACCCTCATCTTTAAAAAGTACAAATACAGCACCGAGACAAAGGTGGCACAACTCCTGTTTCTGGAAGCCACCTCTTCTGCAGACCGCTGCTTTGCTGGTGTTCACATTTAAAAATCAAAAAAGTCAGAGGAATTAATATATTCCTCTCGAAGGGGCGGTTTTGTTTTGGCTATTTTTTCCTACAGCAAAAGATCATTAAGAGTTCTTCATTTGCATGCAAAGACCATCACGTGCTGGGCATATAAAAAAGCTAACACAAGCTACAAAAGTGTATCACAGTAACGGCAGGAATCAAGCCAGAAATAAAGAATGTAATGAAAAACACCTAGATAGAATCTTTAGAGTGGATTTAAAAAAAAAAAAAATTATCGGTCCTGAAACTATGACTAACAACATCCACCCTTACTGGCAGTGAGGTATGATTCGACTCTGCAAATGCTGGTTGAGTTTCCTGGATTTTGCCCGGGCAACGCATGTGGAAGACAGAGATGCAACTGGAACATTATGAAATCATTTTTGCCTTCGTTTCCAAGATTATTTCATCCCTCTGTGGTACAGAAGCAGATGCAAACCCCATACTTGACTTCTAGTATATACATGGTACCGCTTAAATTCTCACACAAATACTCATCGTTGGTTATCTATAGTCATATTTCGACAACAAATTACCTTAGTTCCGAACAGTCAAACATATTCAGAATCCATCTCCCAACGGATCTGGAAAGCAGCTCTCATCTAATTATTGTGCCACACTTTTCTGAGTGATATATTAGCAAAACATTCCTGCCTAACATTATTTAATATTTAATTGAGGGCATTCAGATTGCATTCTTCTGCTAATGGATCATTACAGGCAATATGGTAATTTACTTTTTTTTCTGGAAATTAAATACGCATGTAAGCACTTTTTACCCCAACAGCCTCCAATAAATCCACACCAGCTTTAGGGATAGTCTAGATTACTCTTAACAAGGGTTCTCTGCACAGCGCTGTTTGCAATGACTTTTATTAAGCTCAAAAGTATGGAAAACTTTAGTAAATAGGGCTCCTAGTACTCAGAATATCTACTAATTTTTCAAATATTTTAACCGTGTTTTTATTTATACTGTGTACACCGTATTTAGCACAGTGACACTTCATGTCACGGAGAAGATACAAAAACACCCCCAACGACACACTTGCAGCTAGAAAGTGAAAAAGTCTGAGTAAAAGAGAACCGTGGAGAGAAAAATATCGCTCAAAACAATATTATGAATACAGCAGTAGGCAGAATATATGAAAGCAACAGAGATAAAATGATTTTTTCCAAGACTATAGTTACACTCCAAGTAAAGCTTGACAAAATTAAATCCTAGCTCTTTTTCTTAAACACGTATGCCTTTTCATCATCAGTACTCTGCCTCCTCTTGCACTAAAAATGTTCATATCGAGTTTTGTCTCTACATTTTTTATCAATAATGTTGCTCCACTATTGACTCCTCAGCCAATGGAATGTGTAGCAAGTTGGAAGGCTTTCAGGAGAAATCAAAACACAAAATAAATACCGTAACCTAAATCAGTCACTCAGCCATCAAAATTTCCCTCTACACAAACACAGCTTCTTTGCTTCACTTCCATTGCACTGATTTCTCCCATCTCCAAGCTGCGTTTCACGCATGGACCCACAATTCCCCGAGCCAAGTGACCAAAGGAGAAGGATAAACTGGACACTGGGTTACCACCAACAACTAAACTGGGATTTCTCAATTTTTAAGAGCTGTGTAGAGATCACATGGGCTTTATCCTAAAGGAAGCAGAAGGCGGTGAAAGGCAACCTCTTGGACATCACCCAACTTTGCCGCTGCACTGTGCATCAAAATAATGAAGCTGGGGTGTATTTTAGCTGTAAAAGTCTTTCTCCACTTAAATTACTGTAGTAATCTGCCGTTACTTTACAACCTATGTTTCTTGTCTCGAGTTCTCTGCACCTCTTTTTTCCCCAAATTTGTTCTGGTTTGTTGTGATACACGAGAATCTACAGAGTCTATATAGAAAGAAGGAAAAAAAGACAATTCAGATTGAAACAGGCATTCAATTTATTACAAAGGGCTAGGATAACGGTGGCTCACGTAGCGCAAGGGTAACGCTACCTTGCCCTTCACAGTAATTACATATCAGGGAAAATCAAAAAGATCTTAAAACGCGCAAGTTTAAACATATACTTGCTTCAGGAAAAGGGATTAGAATTTCATTTTAACCTGTGCCTCGTGGGTACCTGTCCAAATTTCCTACAAGGAGCGTTTTCAATAAATCATGAGATGTTTGTATAAAAACACCGCATTATGTAAAAATATTTAATAGCCAATCCTGTAAATGCAAAACAGGTTTTGTTTCTCCCCGGCTAACCTTGCCTGTGTGGTAGGAGGGTTAAAAGTAACAACAGTTTTCATGAATAATGAAACAATTGTGGTATAAAACTACTGGGTTTTGTCACGAAACGAGCCCAAGCCGTTGTGACAGCTACTCAGACAACCCAGCATCGTTACAGGGATGCAAATTATTCAAATACAAATTAAGCGAACGAAGAGGAAAAGGTCAGCTCATTGGCAATGCTGATGATACATCTGCACGGTATCATCTCCCGTCACCTGTCAGGGTGACTTACAGGGGGAAAAAAACTGACAAACTTTCTGATGGTGCAGCAGACATTTCAATGACAGTTACCTGAAGTCCTATTAAAGTAACAGTACAGAATTATTAAAGACAGCGGTCAGATCATTTCACCACTTCTGATAAAATGAGTTTCAACTTTACTGGAAATATTACTCCCGAGAACAAAAGGCACAGCAGAAAGGACTCTGCATCAAGGAAAAAAATCCCTTCCTTTAAATGGCACCATGACTATTCCCGAGCCAGCGCCTTGCGCGTCCCTCTTCGCTAAAGCAGTGCCGGGTAAAGTTAAGCAACGCTGATGGTTTCACAGAAGAGGCAAATAGCAGATAAAATTGACAAGTGAAAAATTCAGTAAGGGAGCAGAGCGTTGCCTGGAGCGCTCTAAACTCCTGCCCTTGCTCCCAGCAGGAAAGCGGGCAGGTCCCAGGCATGGTCTAGCCCCCAGGGATGCATCTCGGCTCTTTTGATGTCCTCCTCTCACGTAAAAGGATAAATCTATAAAGCGAAATTAAGTATGTCACACTCTCCAAATAAAACAGGGTTAAAAGTAGGCATGGTATTAAAAGAAAAGCAGCAATCTGGTTAACGTAACTAGATTTCATCTTTCATTAAGGAAATAAAATACCGTGGCTTAGGCTGGCAGAATAAAATCTAGAGTTAGTCTTTATTCAATTATCTTTAGGAAGAAATGATATAACAGGAACCCAAAACCTCTTCCTCATGGCTAACTACCTTTTTAAATACTATCATCCACAGATGAGCTTGCAAGCTGCTTCCATAATGAAGCTGAAAGGAGGCAGTTGGAGACTTTATTCAATATTATGCTTCCTGTTCATGCTCCTTTCTTACATAAAGTAGACAGTAGGGACACAGAGCCAGACCGAATTACTACTATTTATACAAAATGCTATTTATGTATAGGAATAATCCCTGCAGAGTCAATGACTTTAGATTTCAGGAAAAGCTGGAAGTGAGGATGATACTCTTGTTCTCACTTTCAAGACGGGGGGAAAAAAAATGCCCCAAACCAATTCTACTTGAAAAAAAAGAAACTTCACCTGATTCTTCCACTGTGCAATCTCAGTAACAATATTTGTATAACATTTTGTTCCAGGTACACATAATTCCACCCTAAATACAAGTTCTGCAGCTGATCTAAAAATGGTATAGTGCGCCCCCAGTATACAATAATTTACAGGCAAAGAGCGACCTCAAGAATCAAATGTCTTGTGAGACGAATACACATGTACCTCTAGATGAAAATGAGACAGTAAAGTAACCCAAATTAACATATACTGCATCTTTACTTCTAATTATTTCACTGCTTTACAAGTGCAATCTATATTTCATTCACTACCATAAAATACCACTGTAAAAATAAGTAGCTCAAGCGACCCATAAGTAACGATCTCACCTCCTGGCCTAAAACTGACTTCATAAAGAAAAAGGATTCCTTTAATATCTGAACTATGCAGAGCAAAAGATAAATTTTCCCATTAATCTTGCAAAGGTCAATTAAATTAAAAAAATTTGCATTTAGAACTTAATTATTTATTGAAAGTAATTGAAGAGGAGATAAAAGTCAAACTGTAGTGCTGAAGTCTGTAAAATTCAACAGCTTGTACTTATCTGATCCACAACATTTCAGATGATAAAAAGTTAAACTAGTTCCACTGTATATAATGTAATATTTCAAAAGGGAACAGTGTTAGGAGATAGTTAGCTACATAAATCTTCGGTTTAAATAAGATTATACTACGCACACTGAGAATCCGGCTTTTTAATTTGTAACTCCAAATCTGAAAACCATGAGAAAATGAAGAGGCGTAACAATTAGCTTCAACTTGCATCTTTTTTCACTTGCCCGCTTAAATAATTTGGATGTCTATGGCCATCACCTTGCAGCAAAACTGTTAGCTACTTAATGAAACAAAAAACTTTAAACGATAACAATGATGGTTATTGCCTACTCTATAAATACACCAATTTCTATAGGGGGTATAAGAGACTAATAATCAATATTCATTCACTCCATTAGAAAATGTAGAAAAGCCTAAGCATGATAATACTTGAAGACTGAGTTGAATATCCTCCCTTTATTTATCGCAGATGAACTACGCAAGGACTGTAATCCTGTCATTATCCAAAATAATGCCATACTGTACCTTTTGCCTCTCTCTCAGTGGAATGCTAATAATCAGAGAAATAAATTTCAAAAAAAGTATATCTTCATTGTCAGTTGCTCATTTGTATAACTCAGTACTGCCTTTATAAGGCAGAAAGTTCAAAAGAAAACACAGGTAACTTTAAAAAACAGAATTTTCTGCCAGATATAAAAAAGATGACCAAAAGGCCTCATTCTACAGTCCTGCCTAGTCGTTATTCCAGCTCTCTCAATCTCCTCCAGAAAAGACTGGGAAGATTGGCCACCCCACAGAACAGAGAGAAAAACACAGCAGGATAAGATGAGCATCTCTGTGATGTTCAGAGCGGTATGGTACACGTGGAGTTGGGTCTGTGTAGGACCTACGCAGGACACCAAGATCCTCAGACGGGTCTCACAGCCTCTTGCACGTGAAAACCTGAAGCATCAACTCACTTTCTCTTCAGAGAAAAAGCCTAAAAATCCCAAGTAAATTATGGAACTGATGGCAACGCTCCTCATTTAAAGGAATATAACCGTAACGTGTTGCACACACCTGAAAGGTTTTCTTCCAAGAAGATAGCGAGATCCGAGTCAAAACCGAAGTCAACAGTGCTCAAAACTAAACAGTGCTCAAACCACCCAAACAGCCTACACAACTGAGAAGTCATTCGTACCTGAAGCAGTTCATCTCCGTGATTACACAAGAGGAAATGAAGAGATACAGAGCTTTACATACAAATTTTCCACACAGGATGCGATTCAAACATTTTTTGGGTGAGACAATAGGATGCCTGAACGCTCCATTTTGCCGTGGACTGTCACTTCAAGATGCAACTAGACTTTACATTCATAGTGAATGACTGATTTACAATCTACTTGCTTATCTTCGTTTTTATAGACAAAAATAACATTTGCCCTTTTCCCAGAGTGCTGCAGTTGAAGCTCACCTTGAGACATTTTGCTGGGATAACCAAGTTCTTTTCCAAATCACTGTCTGCCCAAACAATTTCCCTCCCTGGATGTATGTAACCTGTATGCTTCTATCACATGTGACCCTTCACATTTTCTGGATTTCTTAAAAAAAAGATAGCTGTTCAGAGTACTCCTTGGTTCTTGAAGAGTCTTGTATTCAAGTTAGTCCAGTGCAGACTTGAAAATGTTTATTTTGCCACAGCCTCGTTGATTCTTTCGGTATATAAAGGGGTTATACAGATTTTATTACAGCTTCTCACGTCCCAGAAGCAAGTTTTCTGAGTGACACCATACTTAAACTGCCCTGCCAGAGAGCAAAGTTGGGGGACAATCAGTACATTAGCAGTTTAAGAAACCAAAGCAGCAGCACAACAGCGAACATCTCCCACCATAGCATCGTGGTCCATGTGTTTGACCTTCAGAGCTTATTTTGTGACCATTACCAGGAGTAATTTCACAAGCATGAGGGGGGGCACAAGAAGCTTTAATTGTGCTCCCTAAATCTTAGTTCCCAGTAAGCTTCACCTGAGGAGGCGTATGGACCCTACAGCAGCCAACTGCTCAGCGCTATTAGTAAAAAATTATACACATCACACTCACACACACAAATCTTTCACCTAAACAGTATTTTTCCCACAAAACACTGTATGCCTGAGACATTTATTTAGTCCTTCCTCCACCAATAACACCAAAATGTGTATTTGGAAGCATGCTCAGAAACAAGCTGCTTTCAGAAAACCAACTCGCCCACTGAGCAGTGGGAAAGACCACATTGGTCTCACCAATTGTCATCAACAGTTAGACCCTTAACGAATCTTAATGTGATAGCCTCAAAGCACTTCCTCTCCACCCAGGAAATAAAGGTCAACAAACCAAGGCGCTGCTGTTATTGCTCATTATACTCAACTTTTAGCAGCCCTGGATCCACCTCCAGCAACATGCAGAGCTGGGGTTGTCCTCTCTTGGGTCTCATCCTGTTTGTGTCCATTTCCCTCGGCGCATTTTGCCCCACACATCGCTGCGCTGCGTTAGTTGTCCAACTTGCCTGACCAGTACACCAGGAAATGAGCCCAGCTCTAAAACACCTTGTTATTTTGGCCAAAACTCAACTGCTGTAACCTCCCATTTGGAAATTGCAGTATGTTATCAAACAACCGCCCCGCCAGTCGTCCTCTTATCCAGAGAGCCACGAGCTTGAGCTCCCACGGGAAAGAGAAGCTTTCTCTCCCAAGGGCAGAGAAGCTAAATGGTCACCAGCTTCCAGTCTGAAAGCTACAGCTAGAAATTTGGTATTTATTCCACTATTAACATGGAAAAATACTAATTTCGGAGCAGTTGCCTGCGATATTGACCTACCTCAGTCAACCAGGGTGACAGAGACCACACTTCGTACACGGACAATCGACTGCACAGCCCCGCATCCAGGTGGCAACACAACCAGCTTCAAAGAACTAAAGCAAATCTCAAAACTCCATTAAAATGAAACTAGGTTAAAAAGGGCTTTTTTTTTGGCTCGTTTCCTATGGTTCATAAATACTTTGAACATAGTTAAGTTTGAATTTTAGAAAGGAAACTCTCCCCTCTCTGAGCAACGTCACACCTGGGCAGCTTTCGCAGAATTTGCCGCTAGTGCAAAGGAACTCAGAGGTAAAACCAGGATTTTTGGTGTCGCTAATAAACCAACATTTCCTATTGTTTTCATAGAACAAAACTTCTTATATGAGAACAGGTTTCCTCACTACATTTGGAGGAAGTGGAGGGAAGGGGGATTACAAATACTACAAGTTATGAACAGTCAACTAATGGTGTCTGAGATGAAGATACTTTGGGTTTGACAGACTTCCAGAGCACGCTTTGTTATCTCTTTGGAGAAGAGGAGGCTGAGGGGAAACCTTCTCGCTCTCTACAACTACCTGAAAGGAGGTTGTAGCCAGGTGGGGGTCAATCTCTTCTCCCAAGGAACAAGTGACAGGACAAAAGGAAATGGCCTCAAGTTGTGCCAGGGGAGGTTCGGAGTGGATATTAGGAAAAATTTCTCCACAAAAAGGGTTCTCAGGCATTGGAACAGGCTGCCCAGGGAGGTGGTGGAATCGCCATCCCTGGAGGTATTTAAAAGCCAGGCAGACGTGGTGTTGAGGGACATGGGTTAGGGGTGGGTTTGGCAGTGTCAGGTTGATGGTTGGACTCGATGATCTTAAATGTCTCTTCCAACCTGGGTGGTTCTGTGATTCTACAATCATGGTGAGCACAAAGCCTGCATCTGAGGAACAATTTAAAACAAAACTCAAAAACCATGACCTTTCAATTACAAGTTTACACTGAAGATACCATTTTAAGCATCCTACTAACCTTTTCCAAAAATTTCATGATTATTAAGAGAAAGTATTCTTCCTAAAATGAGGAAGACCCTTTCAGCTTTAAGGAGTGGCGTAATTTTTTATCTATCTATTTCACTCATGTCTATTTGAAATAATGCTTTAAAAATACGTATTTTTAGATTAATCTTTTCAGTGCTTCATAAACTGAGAAATAATTATTTCAAGTAAAAAAATAACTTGATATTCTTCAGAAGCTTTGGTAATGTTTTAAAATATGTAAATGTTGAAGGTGGGTTTTTTCCCAGCATTTCTTTTTAAACTAGAAATTTACAAATTCTTCATTAATCTAAAAAAAAAATTTAAGGACTAAAAAAAAAATTAATCACAATTCTGTGAATTTCTGTTTCGTTGTAGTGTTCCTATATAGACAATAAAAGCTCAGAAGACGATGATGTCTAAATGTCTGCAAGATCATTTTTCCTTTAAAAAAAATCCAAACTGTAAGTTAAAATTCAAAAGTATTAAAATACAAAACAATGATTTGAGATCTCTTTTCTAAAAAGAAAAGAGATACACATATACTTTCTACTCATTGATTGTTTTTTGCTGACTATAATAAAAACATATGTAGGCATATTTAGACTTAGGTATCCATTTCAAATTGTATTCCATTTTAGGAATCAGTCTTACTCTCCACCGTTAGGGTGGAAAAATCAATACAATTTTACTTGCATCTTATGAGAGAGTAAAACTTCACTTGTACGTAGATCATCAACATTTTATTTAAAACCATCCTGTCCCACCTGGTTCTTGCAAAGCCAAAATCCCCAAATAAATACACAGAGGGGCACACAAATTCAGACACATACACAGGGCGTTAGGCTGATTTGAAATACTTCCCATCTACAAAGAACAATTTACTATAGCAAATCCCAGAGTCAGATTATCCAAAATCACAGGCTGGTACTACCAGGCAAACTGTAGCCCAGAATTTGGTGGTAGTTTTATAAATCTGCTCTCCCCCAGCTGAGAAGCCCCCATGCTTCCGATGTGCTCCCTTCCTCTGAGTTACTCGATTATACAGGATTATAGGGTTAATATTAAAACTGGAAGCATACATTATAAAAATTCAGTTTATATATCCTATACTAAGCTAATAATACTGTAAATATACCAAGCAAAGATTACACAATCTGCTTTGTTCTGAAACTAAGCTTGTAATACAAAAGATTTCCCTTTTTATTGCTTACTATTCTCCCTTTCTGTTCTTCCATACAACCGAAAAAGAGACGCCATCAAGCAGCAAATCGAGGAATAAAGCTGCTGAGATTTTTTTTTACTCCCATTTATTCCCATTGAGCCTCCCTCAGGGATATACAAATTGGAAATTGCTAAATTATCACCTAATAGGTCGAAACAACGTAGGCGAGACCAATTAAGTAAAAGGCAGAAAGTTGTATTACACATGTAATTAAAAGAAATTCTTTGACTAGACTACATTAGAATCATTTCCAAAAAAGGACAGCACATGACACGTTTTATGACATGTCACTAAAATAGCACATTAGGAGTTTTGGTATTACTAAAAAGAGCAGTTTTCTTAATTATAAATCAAGTCACTTCCAGGTGGTAGGAAATGGGCTAGACGGCAGCATTTCTTCCTAAATATACAAGACTCTAATGGTGCCTAATTGAGTACAAAGTCATAAAAGAGTAGATTTTGTGGGTTTTTTAGCTGTAATATCCTTCAAATAGGTACCTATGCATATTTTTTTCACTTGGACTCTTCTCTTACAGAAATTCATATACTATCACAGAATACAGGAAATCACTAAATCAAATCACCACCTTAATTGTCAACCGTAATGCGAGTGTGACAATAAGCGGGGATAATTTTGGCGTGTAATGGTGAACATCATCAAAAAGAATAACCTGGAGGGCGGGGGAACGCAGCGCAAACAATTCTCATTTACAAGCTTTTGAGTTCTTCATCCGTAGCCATTATCAGCATTGAAGCAAACTCGTCGCAGGCACCAGCACCCATCCTTGGGCCACTGCACCGGCGCTTTGGTCCAGCCCTTGGCACCTATTTCAGGAGCTGGAACACAAGCTGGGACCAAAACATCCTCCATAAAGCAGACACAAGTGACTCCCCGTGGTGCTTTTCTACACTTTTCCTTTCTGAAAATTGTCTAAACCAGTCCTTCATGCCATTTTGAGAACAATACGCCAGGATTTAGTTAAATCAAGATTTGTTCACCTAGCTGATAAATATCATACCAGACATTGATTAACAGCCCTAAGTACAGACAGCATTTTGGAACTAAATTTATTCTGCAATCATTCTGCAATCAAGGCGGGCAAGCAGTTTCACAAACCTGGCACAACCTGTATACCCTAAGCCAAATCAGTATTTTCCTTCAAGTAATTCCCAGTAACTCACTTTATCTATTGTTCTTTATGCCCTACCTTAAGAGGCTGGAGAGGTGAGCCCTGTGCGAACCTCATGAAGTTCAACAAGGCCAAGGGCAAGGTCCTACACATGGGTCGGGGCAATCCCATACACGAATACGGGCTCGGTGGAGAATGGATGGGGAGCAGCCCTGAGGAGATTTGGGGGTGCTGGTGGATGAGAAGCTCAACATGAGCCGGCATCATGCACTCACAGCCCAAAAAGCCACCCGTGTCCTGGGCTGCATCTCCACAGCGTGGGCAGCAGGGCCAGGGAGGGGATTCTGCCCCTCTGCTCCGCTCGGGGGAGACCCCATCCTGGGTGCAGCTCCGGGGATCCCAACATAAGAAGGACATGGACCTGTTGGAGCGGGGCCAGAGGAGGCCACGAAGATGATGCAAGGGTTTGAGCAGCTCTGCTGTGAGGACAGGCTGGGAGAGCTGGGGGTGTCCAGCCTGGAGAAGAGAAGGCTCCGGGGAGACCTTAGAGCCCCTTCCAGTCCCTAAAGGGACTACAGGAAAGCCGGGGAGGGACTCTGGATCAGGGAGAGCAGCGACAGGACGAGGGGGAATGGTTTCAAACTGAAAGAGGGGAGATTTGGATCAGATATTAGGGAGAAATTTTTCACCTTGAGGGTGGTGAGACGCTGGCCCAGGTTGCCCAGAGAAGCTGTGGCTGTTCCATCCCTGGAGGTGTTCAAGGGCAGGTTGGACGGGACTTGGAGCAACCAGGTCTAGTGGGAGGTGTCCCTGCCCAGGGCAGGGCGTTGGAACTAGATGATCCTTAAGGTCCCCTGTGACTCTAACCATTCTATGATTTGATGATTCTTTAGAAAATACCATTTCAACAGCAAATCTGTGACCTTCTGTCTTGAGCAAGTTCCTGTCCTACTGGAATAGATTTGCTAAGCAGGCTTAGACACCCTGGTTAAATCATTACCATTATTGGAAATATCAGTTTATCATTTCTTTCACACATGTACACAAACTAAAATGGAAGACTTAGAAAGGAAATAAAGCGATTTGCTTTATCAATTGATCCCTATGCAGAAAATGAAAAAAAAAAAACCAGCATGGTTTAAATTGCCTCAGGCAAAAGAAATAGCCAGTTTATACCAAAAGAAAAAAAACAGCTTACTTTTCAAAATGATAATTTTTTTAAAAATCAGTTCTCGCGCACAAGAGATCAAAAATAAGTGAATTTGCGTAGTTGATAGTGGCACTAAGAATAGCGAGAGGCATCAGGAAAGACAAAAAACAGGGCTTGTTTTGGTGGAGCGTGTTTTCAGGACAAGTAGTACAGACATAACCAACTGTCTAATGTCACTGTGTGCTTGAAAATATCATTGTACAGGAGTCCAGCCTGCACAGCCTCTCCGATAATGCCAGATAAAAGACAAGAAGCTCTCCTTCAAAATTATAGATGGTCGGCCTTTTCCAGAAAAGGAGACCTAACATCAAATTACAAGAGAGGACACAAGAAGTTGACCGGTACCCACACAGAACAGCTGGAGAAACAAACAACAAGGAGTACTGATGTAAGAATATTCCTCATCTCGATTTAAATTCCGCAATTAAAGCCTGCATACACATACTTATTGCCTGTTGTCACCATTTTATCACCGCTCACTAATCACTCTGTAACTTACTTTCACGAAACTCTCTATTTCATATTAAAGAGGTCATGAGACTGAATATTCCTAATTAAGTCCTGCACTACTCGAGTCTCTGTGTATTCAGAAGCAAAATAAGTGACAGCTGAAATAAGCTGTTACCGATGCCCATCTTAAGGTACACTTTCCACCAATATATCGAGGGGAAAAAAGGAAATATTGAGACAGTATAATGTATCTGTCATGCCTGAAGCTGTTGGGCATGGCAGTGTTGCTGTAGGATGAGATGGGGTAAAGGCTGCTCGTAACACAAAACACGTTAATAAGAAGCAGTTTAGAGCATTATTTACAGAACACAGCACAGCCTATTGTTTAAGTCTATGGATATGTTTACAAAAATCTCAATGACTTAGCACAAACTTCACGTTCTAAGTTTACTTTAGCACTCACAAGTCTTGATTCAAATGAAAAACAGAGCCTCAGCTCCCCACTTCAGGCATGATGCATATGCTCTCTTATCCTTAAATTAATGTTTCTGAACTTCTTAACTTTCACCTTTCGTTTCATTTTGCATACGGACTCTGCTCTTCCCTCCAGCCAATAATGACTAACATACAATATAGAGTGTAATGCCTAGGGATAAATCTAAACTGAATTCGGGGGGGTTAAATGCAGCGAAATTGTTACGTTCATGTCAGGATCCAAAACAGTAAGATCTGATCAAGCAGCTAAAAACACAACACTTATAAAAATAACAGATATCAAACGTACAAGCAAAAGACCCAAAACCTTGAAGACTTGTGGAATTAATAATGATGAAATATTTACCAAATCTACAGATGTTGCTGCATTCTTTTACTCCCATTTCTTCCAAATTTCAGGGGATTTAATAATGCAGTTTCTTTTGTAAGGGTGAAAACTTTGATTGTTTCACGATTTTTATTGCCGTAAGCCTTTCTAGAAAAATAAATTACTCTTTTGTGTAACAGCTTTAGGCGATTAAGTCTACCAATCTCAAGGTACAAAAATATTTTGCGTTTGGATGTACCCTGTTTATTTCAGTGAAGAAATCATCTATTCTTAATCTCAGTTCCATTAATAATTAAAATGATCTTTTGTAACATAAAGGTTTTCTCAAAAATACAGACATCTTTAGATAACTTCAGCTCCACCCATAAATTCTCATTGCTTAAACTAAGTTAACTTGGGAGATAATAATCTTTTGTTTCATTTGCACTTATATTCTAAAAATTATACCGTGGTTCACTGGGTGACTGAAAATAAAATTTCTTTTTGTTATCATTTAATTCTCTCCTTCCAGTTTTCTGATCCCTACACTCAGATTATTAATGTTTATAATCTTTTTCCCATTCATCACTAGCAATAACAAGCTTTTCCAAAGTCTCTGCTGTGCTCAGAAGAGGAGGAAGTGCACAGGAAGGTCAGAATTTGGCCAAGTAATTAGAATTCACTTAACATTCCTGTAGATAATACATGATCCAGACTATAACGAAAACCTTTATCACGTTCTTCCTCTCCAGAGCCTAAACATTTTTTAATATTTATAAATACAGAAAAGGAATGTTATTCACCAAAAACTGAAAGTTCCTTTAAGACGTCCTGGTCTGCTTGAGTGTTTACGTATTGGTTACACTCACCCATATGACATAAGCTACTTTTTTAGCCTTAGCACCTCACTTAGCACCTCACTCAAGCTGTGACCCATCCACATCCTGATGAAAAAGACCCAAAAAAGGATAGTGTATTTCCCTCACCCCTTTCAGCTTCTTTCATTGTCCAGACCAAATTCAAAAACAAGGAAATGAGACTGATAAAAGGAGAAAGTCAGTTGACTTTCTAAACCACAGGTATTAAAGAATCATGGAATGGTTTGGGTTGGAAGGATCCCTAAAGATCGTCTAGTTCCAACCCCCCTGCCATGGGCAGGGACACCTCCCACTAGACCAGGTTGCTCCAAGCCCCATCCAACCTGGCCTTGAACACATCCAGGGATGGGGCAGCCACAGCTTCTCTGGGCAACCTGGGCCAGGGGCTCACCACCCTCAAAGTATAGAATTTCTTCCTAGTATCTGATCTAAATCTCCCCTCTTTCAGTTTAAAACTGTTACCCCTGTCCTATCACTACACTCCCTGATCCAGAGTCCCTCCCCAGCTTTCCTAGAGGTCCCTTTAGGGACTGGAGGGGGCTCTAAGATCTCCTGGGAGCCTTCTCTTCTCCAGGCTGAACAACCCCAGCTCTCCCAGCCTCTCCTCACAGCAGAGGGGCTCCAGCCCTCGCATCATCTTCATGGCCTCCTCTGGACCCACTCCAACAGGTCCATGTCCTTCTTATGTTGGGATCCCCAGAGCTGGACACAGGATTCCAGGTGGGGTCTCAGGAGACTCCATCAAGCTCCAATTTAAATTAGTCTCTAGCCCCTACACCACTGTTGAGAAGAAACAAATTGCACCTTTTCCTGCCCTTGGTGAAAATATGTCTAGCTGATTTGCGGTAAATGATCTGTAGCTATGAGAACCACTCAGTTAAGTGCAGAGATGCTCTCCAGACCACAGACTTTTGATCTGAATTTTGTCACACTTTTATAACTCAAAAGACAAAGCTGCTGTTGGAAACTTAGTCATAATAATATGAATATAACTACTATAGCAGCTTTAATGCGTTCTTCCTAAGGTATTTTCCATAAGAGCTGGAATTATGGAAAAGCATCTATCATTAATTACAACCAGTGAATCCAGAACACCAATCAATGAATTAGAAACACATCAGTGAATCAGAAACGCATCTGATCTGGGCCAGCAAAGCACCCACAGCAGAGTCAAATCTCTTGGTGGCATCCAACACAAAATAAAATTCCAGACATATTCAGTGCTGAAAATTAACTAAAGGAGACTATCTTGAATGCTAGCTCTTTATTTGGAAGCCAGAAATGACTCAGAGAAATCAAAACGCGTTGTGCTTCATTTTACACTGCTCTCCTGACTACGTATCACTGTCCTCTTGGTGCCCATCAGGACCTGCAACGTGATCGTTGCTGATAGAAAAGGAGCCCAGGGCTCCAGTGCACTTACATGCTTCAGAGATTTTGTGTCATAACCAGGGAAAAACCATAACAGAGGAAGGGCTGAAGATGAAAGGCTCCTCTTTGCAGATGCTGGCCATGTCTCACCATCAAACAAAAAGCATGGCTCAAATTAACTGGAGTAAGTGCAACAGCTGCACAAATCATCTCTAGAAATCTTTGTACCTGCTTGAAGTAATGATAAAAAATAACTCCACTTAGCTTGAAGTGTACATATCTACTGGTGCAGAGACCTCCATGAGCAGCATTAGACTTATAGAGAATCCAAACTACATGCCCTTGTACTGATAGTGCTCTTGACCTAGGAAAAACTCATTTTATTTACACGAGAACATGCAAAATATGAAAAGCACAGTCCCCCAGAAGATGTATAGACACAAACCAGTTTTTCTTATGAAGTGACAGAATATTCCAACTGCAGTTGCCATATTTAACTTGGACCACAAAATTTGCTCCCAATTTATGAAGTTCAGAGTAAGTCTCTGTCCTTTTTTTTACCTCTTTGTTAGAAGAGAACAGCCACTGCAAAGCACTGCTCTTCTCAAATAAGAGGATACCTAGTGGGGAAGACATTTAATAGTGCTTCTAATCAGGTTTTCATGAAGAATGTTCCTGAAAAGGATGGAGAAAGATGGGTAGGCAAAGTAGTGATTCTTACTGGCAAGGGATATAACAGCGGGATTTACTTCAAAATAAAGAAATCTGCACTGATGTCTACCCAGGTGCTTAAATACCCATCAAACTCAAGGGAGGAGATACGGAGGGTGGTCCCCTAACAAGGATGTGGGCTGCCAAGAGGACAACCCTTACTGCTGCGTATCAACAACCGCAGCCAAAGCAGACAAGGGGGACTGACAATCCCCTTGCAAAGATAAAGCTCCTTGCTGGAGCCCGATTAGGGGGGCAGAGAACAAATGACAGCTTTTGTAGAGGTAGTTCAAGCCTCAGAGGCACTCCCCAAGGAACGGCATCTCTCTGTCCTCCAGCTCTTCCTCAATGGGGCTTCTTGTTGGCCGAGTACTTTGCCACTTACAATTATGAGAAAATAGTACCTAAGCCGCAGGATGTGCCCATCGCGTCAACCTGCGACACAGTAATGAAACAGGTTTGCCTTAATTCAGACTGTAATGGCACGTGTGTTGTAAATAACATGATATGGATGGGAATAATTCCAGGTATCTCAAGGATGCCGAGAGATGATGAACTTCTATTAAGTAAATGCATCACGAAGAAAAAGTTTCCGAGATGTTCTTGGGAAGTCCTGCAAGTTTTACTGCTACAGAAGCTCGGAGGAAAAACTGATATGGAGATTCAGACGTCCCTGGAACTGTGCATCATGGGGTTCGTTGAAGACCACCATGACCAGGCAGAGGGCTGCAGTGAGGCATCACCAGCAGGAATGCTCGCAGCCGTAAGCACCACCAGAGCAGCTGAAGGCTATTTTTTCCCTTCTGCTGCGGCCGATAAAGGCTGCTTGACTTAGGTCTGCTTCAGACCACACCGTAACCCCATACAGGGCCATAAGGCAACAGAGACAGTAATTCTGCTATTCGTGACACAGAACTTACCAAGAACCTTCCTCAAGCCTGGGTATTCTGAAACTTTTTATCTTTTACGTATGAAATGAGGAAATCAAGAAAAGAAAATCTATGCCCTTTAGGATCAAACATCAAAAATGGAGGTTTACTCAAGAGGTAGAAACAGACTGAAATGAGTGAGACACTCAAAGCCCAATGTCGTAGGTTTGGGCCGGATCGGCCCAAGCAAGCCGAGCGACAGATGTTCCCTCTCTCCTGCCGAGCAGGAGAGAGAGAAGAAGAGAGACTAGTTTAGTAAGAACTAAACTACTTTAATGAAATATAAAGAATAAAATAACAAAAGAAAAATAATGAAATATATACAAAACCGTATCAAGCTCCCAGGATGACAATCACGTCACCAGCAGGCACTGGGAAGTCCCAGACTGGACTCAGCGATGGAAGGGAACTGGATCCAGGAATACATGGGTCAGGATCAAAGGCAGACGAACCGATGGAGTCCTCCTCGGACGCCGGCCATTGAAGAAGGAAAGCAAGAGTCCCAGCAAGAGCAAAAGCCCAAGCAAGTCGGAGAAGAAGGTGAAGCCGTAAAACGGGAAACGGATAAAACCGGAACAACTGAAACAACGGAACCACGGAACAACGGAACGGAACAACGGAACAACGGAATGCTGAGCCTTTGATCCCTCAGCTTTTATACTGAGCATGATGCAGATGGGATGGAATACACTGTTTGGTCAGTTTTGGGTCACCTGTGCTGTCTGCTCCTCCCCACAGATGGGACCCCTCTACGCCTCTCTGCTTCCAGCCCTCCAACAGGGCAAATAACAAGGTGTCTGGCCTTGGTCGTTATCGCAGTAAGTCTAAGCAAGGGCCTCTCTGCATACCGTGCCTTGGCATCAGCTATAAACATGGGTCTTATCACTCTGAGAAAGAGCAGTTTTCTGCACAATATGCTGTTAATTTCAGCAGTTAGAAGAGGCCTAGTTAGAAAGCAGAGTTACTGAACAAAATTGGTCCTGTTTTACCTCAAACCAGGACACCCAACAGCTTCAAAGTCGACATCCAAAATTGCAAATCGCATATAAATATTTTCATCTCAGTACTCAGAACACAAGCACAGCACTATTCTAAAAGGGACAGCAAGGGAACTAGAAAAACGCAGCTGCATTGTTATGCTGAGTAACACAAGTAGATGAAGTCTCCTTCGGAGGTACTCATGTATTGTAAGGGCATTAGTTCATTCAGTCAGGAGAATCATAGAATCATAGAATCACTTGGGTTGGAAGAGACCTTCAAGATCATTGACTCCAACCACAAACCTATGCCAAAACCACCCCTCACCCATGTCCCTCAGCACCACGTCCACCCGTCTTTTAAATACCTCCAGGGACGGTGATTCCACCACCTCCCTGGGCAGCCTGTTGCAATGCCTGATAACCCTTTCGGTAAAGAAGGTTTTCCTAATATCCAACCTAAACCTCCCCTGGCACAACTTGAGGCCATTTCCTCTTGTCCTGTCGCTTGTTCCTTGGGAGAAGAGACTGACCCCCACCTGGCTACAACCTCCTGTCAGGGAGTTGTGGAGAGTGAGAAGGTCTCCCCTCAACCTTCTCTTCTCCAGGCTAAACAATCCCAACTCCCTCAGCCGCTCCTCATAAGACTTGTTCTCCAGACCCCTCACCAGCTCCGTTGCCCTTCTCTGGACACGCTCCAGCCCCTCAATGTCTCTCCGATACTGCGGTGCCCAAAACTGAACACAGCACTCGAGCTGTGGCCTCACCAGTGCTGAGTACAGGGGCACAATCACTGCTCTGCTCCTGCTGGCCACACCATTCTTCATACAGGCCAAGATGCCATTGGCCTTCTTGGCCACCTGGGCACACGCTGGCTCATGTTCAGCTGACTGTCCACCAGGACCCCCAGATCCTTTTCTGCCAGGCAGTTTCCAGCCACTCCTCCCCAAGCCTGTAGCATCCATGGGGTTGTTGTGACCACAGTGATGGACCCGGCACTTGGCCTTGTTAAACCTCATCCCATTGGCCTCAGCCCATCGATCCAGCCTGTCCAGATCCCTCTGCAGAGTCTTCCTGCCCTCAAGCAGATCAACACTCCCACATAATTTGGTGTTAAAGAAGTTAAAGAAGTTAAAGAAGTTAAAGTATTTGGTGGCAAGCAGCTGGAAATGCACACATCCTGGTTAGAAACATACATGGGGCAATCAAAAAAAAAATAATTATTTTAACAACAAAAAGTATGTCATAGGCAAATTATACAAAGAGAACAGATGTAGTTGCTCTAAAGCATTATTTCCACAGTCAGTTTTCATTAACCGGAAAATACCTGAAGTTGCTAGGCTTTGATCAAATAATATGTGCAGAAAAAAACGAGTTATTTTAGGAGATTCCAAGGCAAGCTTCTCTCAATTCCATCAGGGAAAAAAATTCAGAAAGACAAAATGCAAGTCACTGCATGGTGAAACTGCCCCTCTTCCAGTACCTTACACATCAGTCTTACTCTGGGCTAAGTTTTAATTGTGAAATTCTTGACAACGCAGTGAGTACTGTGGGGTTAATTAAGGTTTTTGGGGTATTTTCTTTCTGGCTTAAATCGCTGATCGGTACATTCAAACCTCAGGGTACTCTACGTATAGCTGGGGTTTCAGTTGTATTCTGAAATTACATTGTTTTTCAAAAAAATATCTACAATGTCAGAAATGCATACCCATTAAACCAGGAAAAGACAGCACAAGGATGATACACGGTACAAACCACGCCTGGTCTTTTTAAGGGAGAAATCCACACTGCCAGAGCCAGGCAGCCAGAAACCACTTCCCAGCAAACATAGAGTTGTATTGAATCATTAAGCCAGCACAGGGCTTAAAAGGATAAATCTCAGCTTTTAAGCGCAAAATAGAATTCAATTTTAACTACTGAGCCATGACCACTGCCTCTTTAACAACGTTATAAAAAGCTACTTGCCTTTTCAAATTTAAAAAAGCCCGTGTCACATAAATATGCTCCCAAATGGTCTAAAAATAACTTGAAGCTGCCTGCCCACAAGGTCAGAAGCAGCAGACGTGAAGAACTGAAGCTCTACGAAGACCTTCCAATAAGGAAAACACTGTTGACAAAAGTGAACATGTTGCCACCGGTTCGTAGCTATTTCTGCACGGTTCTTCAGCGTCAACTTAGGCAGAGTTATACTCAAGCTGCCATGGCTTGAGATGTAGAAGTAATCTCAAATACGCAGTTCTCATCAGCGAAACACTTTACTGGTCTTCAGAGCATACTTATTTGAACTTATTAATTGAAATTAAACTTTCACGTATGTCCTTTCTGTTCTTTACTACTAAGGTACTAAAGGAGAATAAAGATAAATGTATTTGAGATGCATTAAGACAGAAACCAGTAATTTTCAACAATTCAGTGTAGTCCAGCATGCCCAGTGGCTATGAACGCAGGGCACACGTACAACAGTGATCATGCTACACCAGAAACCTTCTCCATGTGGATCTTCTAATGGATTCTTCTCCAGCTCCTGGTGGAAACTAAACCAGCCATATGATAGCGCAGACTTCATGCTTCTCAGAGTTGAAAAATAAGTGGAAATAGTGATAATGATGAAGGCTCAGAATTCCTTGAGAAGGTATTAATTAATTAATTAATTAATTTAGGCTGTGGCAGGTCTACGCTTGATGGACTATTATATCGTAAGATTGAGAAATCCTCTTCGTAGACCCTGAAAAACAATCTAACAAGACCATCAGTAAGAGTGCTCTGAACACCCGTAAACTGATTCACTGATACGACAATTTAGGGACATCAAGTCAAGTTTATCCATCTTGCAAAAGATGAAGGAGTAAGTCAACCCTCCTGGGATTTGAACCTCCTGATTTAAGGAATCTAAATATTTCAAATCTGATGTTTCAAGCATTTTCCCTTCCCCTCCAGCTATACCGTTTTTCTTACTATGCTTTTTTAAAACTTTAATGTTTTCCCTAGAAATGGGCACAGAAAGTATTTGATTACCGAAGTAAGAAGTCATGAGCTGAAGCAAAGCCATAAGAAATACTGCAGCCTGTCCAAGGTGATAAGTGCCTCTGATTATCCTGTACTGCATTCCCTGGGCTCAGCATTTCATTAAATAGCAATGATCTCCTTTAAAAATAGATTTACCACCATCGTGTCCTGAGGTTCTTTCATGTTTTTAGCTAAAGCTATGTACAGAAATACTACTTTCCTCAGTAATTATATTTGATTTTCAGTTTCAATGTTACTGATAAGATTTGTTGAGTTTGGGTAGTACAACCTAAAACAAGCCATGAACACTAAAAGAGCTTTTTCTCTCTGTTTTAAGAGTCTCCCTTCCACTGGATGAAAGAATAACTTCCTGGGAGAAATTAGGAAATGCCTTAGGAATTATGGATTAAATTAAATGCAGTGAATTTGGCTGTTACATCCTTGAAGAAGGACAATACAGTCAAACATCAGTGCATGTCAAAATAAATTAGGCTTTCTGCTATATATTAAGAAAATTCTTCTAGCACTTTTCAGGATAAAAAGCATCTGCATCACAAGAGCTGTACTCTTTTTTTCCTGATTATGATTTTTTTTTTCAAGTAAAATGACAGACCATGTATTAAAAGTAAGAAAGATCATACATTTATGTGGGTGGAAATCATTGAAAAAAGCATTGAAAAAAGCACAAAACATTGAAAAGAGCAAATGTATTTTCAAATAAGTCTTTTTTCTTGATCTATAGTCATAAATGGCTCTGCTCTGTAGAATCCTTATCTAATTGGGGACAACAATAGGAAAGCTGAATTGTTTTACTGTTAACTGAAACTCTGGAAACAACAACTTGACAAGACATCAAATTTCCACTTCCTTTTTTCTTTCCTTTTGTCAAACATCAGATGAGGTTAGTGCAGCACTACCGGAAGTCAGGACAGAAAGAAAAAATAAAACACAATACCGTCTCTTAGAAGAAAATATAAGTTGTGGCATCCCACAGGCAAGCTTTAGAGTACGACCCAACTACAGATTACCCATATACCCAACTTACAGGCAAAACATGGTCAGAATTACCTGGTGCTTCCTGCAAGTCAAGATGTTCTTCTAAAATGGAAACTAACTCAAATATTAATAATTTTTTAAATAGTGTTGAAATATTCTGCCATTACGACTCATGATAAGGACATACTCAGTGGTATTCTAAGGAAAATCTCTTTAAAACACAATACCTACAACTTCCCCTCATAGACCAAAGTAGTAAGGTATATATTGAAGACTAAGGACTACCACTGAATAAGATGAAGAAGTGAAAAGAAAGGAATGAGGTTTGAGCTGGTATCCCAAATCAACAACTGACTGATTTTTCATTGAAAACAAAGCTAAGACTAAATAAATGGAAACTACAAGGCAAAAATGTGCAGCGTTTTGTATTCTGTTTTGAGAGTAAATACAGTGGCATTTTGAAACTAAGACCTTTTGCATCACTGTTTCCTAAGATGTAAAACACGTGCTGCTGTGGCCCCACTGCATTCCGTATCAAGGGAGAAAACACTTAAGCTACAGGTTGAATTTAAACTCTTAGAGAAAAAATTTAATAGAGCAAGTATCACAGAATCACAGAATGTCAGGGGTTGGAAAGGAACCTCTGGAGATCATCTGGTCCAACTCCCCTGCCAGAGCAGGGCCACCTACAGCAGGTGGCACAGGATGGCGTCCAGGCGGGTTGGGAATGTCTCCAGAGTCAAGAGACTCCACCACCTCTCTGGGCAGCCTCTGCCACCCTCCAAGGAAAGAAGTTCCTCCTCATGGTCAGATGGAACTTCCTGTGGTCAAGTTTGTGCCTGTCACCTCTTGTCCTCTCCCTGGGCACCACTGGAAAAAGCCTGGCCCCCTCCTCCCGGCACCCTCCCTTGAAGTATTTGTAGACATTGATGGGATCCCCCCTCAGCCTGCTCTTCTCCAGGCTAAAAAGACCCAACTCCCTCAGCCTTTCAATGATCATTATTCTTCTCATTAGTCTAATGAAAACCTATATCTGGAAAGATTCTCCATGGTCACAGAGTCCAGCTTCCACCAGCAATAAGCAGCAGATCATGTACTGCAAAGTCCTGCCCCGGGAGAGGAATAACCCCAGGCACCAGCAGAGGCTGGGGCTGCCTTGGGGGAAAGCAGATTTGCAGAAAAGGCCCTGGGGGTCCTGGTGGACAAGCTGCACAAGTGCCAGCAATGTGTCCCTGTCGCGAAGGCAGCCAGCGGCATCCCGTGCTGCATTCAGTAGAGCTTTGCCAGCAGGTCAAGAGAAGTGGTCCTTTCTCCCTGATCTGCAATGGTGAGACACACCAGGTGTCCAAGGCTGGGCTTCCCAGTACAAGCGAGACATGGACGTACTGGAGCAAGACCAGCCCAGGGCCATGAAGATGATTAAGAAATGAGAGAGTATTTGTCATATGAGGAGCAGCTGAGAGCTGGGACTGCTCAATGAAGAGGAGAGGGAGAGGGAGAGGGAGAGGGAGAGGGAGAAGGAGAAGGAGAAGGAGAAGGAGAAGGAGAAGGAGAAGGAGAAGGAGAAGGAGAAGGAGAAGGAGAAGGAGAAGGAGAAGGAGAAGGAGAAGGAGAAGGAGAAGGAGAAGGAGAAGGAGAAGGAGAAGGAGAAGGAGAAGGAGAAGGAGAAGGAGAAGGAGAAGGAGAAGGAGAAGGAGAAGGAGAAGGAGAAGGAGAAGGAGAAGGAGAAGGAGAAGGAGAAGGAGAAGGAGAAGGAGAAGGAGAAGGAGAAGGAGAAGGAGAAGGAGAAGGAGAAGGAGAAGGAGAAGGAGAAGGAGAAGGAGAAGGAGAAGGAGAAGGAGAAGGAGAAGGAGAAGGAGAAGGAGAAGGAGAAGGAGAAGGAGAAGGAGAAGGAGAAGGAGAAGGAGAAGGAGAAGGAGAAGGAGAAGGAGAAGGAGAAGGAGAAGGAGAAGGAGAAGGAGAAGGAGAAGGAGAAGGAGAAGGAGAAGGAGAAGGAGAAGGAGAAGGAGAAGGAGAAGGAGAAGGAGAAGGAGAAGGAGAAGGAGAAGGAGAAGGAGAAGGAGAAGGAGAAGGAGAAGGAGAAGGAGAAGGAGAAGGAGAAGGAGAAGGAGAAGGAGAAGGAGAAGGAGAAGGAGAAGGAGAAGGAGAAGGAGAAGGAGAAGGAGAAGGAGA